>PVLD010027747.1:0-20328 GCA_004027595.1 Dinomys branickii
CTTTCCCACGTCTCGCCCCGGCAGCCTGGTCCGCCCTACCACATCTCCCCCGGCATCTCAGAGAAATACGCCCAGTTTAAACTTCCCAGCCGAGGTTCCGGCATTCACGCTCACCAAGTCTGTCTCGAGCTGGTGGTGTTTATTAAGGAGGTTCGCTCCCTTGCTGCTCACCCGGTCGCCATCTTCCTGAGTTCTCTCCCTGTGCTTTCATAATCAAAATTCTTTGCAATAAATCTAGTAGGAGAGGATGGGGTGGGAAAGATAGGATATTTCTCTTAGGTGATTAGTAATGCTTGTATGGTTTGGAACATCTGCTTTTAATGAATTCGCAGATGATGAAACTGGCAGCCAAGGAAAAGCTGAGAACATCATGGCCAGCTTGGAGAGAAGCATGCATCCGGAACTGATGAAGGTATAGCTTTCTCACTGCCTTCAACTGAGACAATGGAGGAACAGCTATTAAAGTTTTAATGCTGGATTCCATTTGGCGATGTCATTTCCAAGTTAAAATACCTCAACAAATTGCTGAAACAGGTAGAAATGGTGAAAGAAATGTTGCACTCCTAAAGATGGACTTATAAATGCCAACCGCCATCTTGGAGAATCTTTCTTTTCCTAGACACCACAAAGTACTTCCAGGTTTTTGTGACTTGAATAATTATAACTACTACTTTTTATTCAATTTGATTGCAGTATGTCACTCGTAGTAAATATTCTTCTTTCAAGGAGCTAATGATGCATATAAATGTGCTATTCAATCTAATGATTTATGTTTGATCATTTCATAGGAAGATGATATATTCTTTATCTGTAAATATATTTATAGAATGATAAAGATTTAGTTAGCAGACATTGTTCTTATTTACTCCTTAGAGTTTGAATTGAACCAGTTTGAGACATATAAAGGTGATTATCATGCCTGTCTTAGCAGGATGTATATTTTACTCTGTGCATCCTGTTATAGTAAATTAGACATTTAATAATTAGTATCATAAATTATGACATTTGAATCCTTGTCACACATACTTATATTTCTATGTTATTCCTCTTCTTGTACTACTGAGTTACACAAATGTAGAAGTCCCTTCTTTTTTCTATTTTAAATATACCCATTTAAAAAACTATAAAGCTGCTTTTCAAATCTTAGGAATATGTTCATGATTACCTGATCTCAGCTTTCTATGAGTTTGTAGATTTTAGTTACAGTCCTCTGAATCTTTATCATCCCAGACTGTAGAGCCCACTGGGGCTTTTCTCAAGTGATAGAATCAGAACTGTACACAATATTTCATGGCTAACAGTATGGATGTGTAAAATATGTTTCTTTATCATTTATTTCTCTTTTGCATCTAAAAATCTCCTGGACTTATTTTTCATACTGACTACAGGATGGAGAGTACTCTGGGCGTAAAAGTGAGGTGCATGGGAGACCTGGGAATCTGATGTAGTTTGTGTTGGCTCCTAGTGGTAGTGACGTGATATGTTACCCCCTTTATCCTTAAACATGAAGAGCTGAAGCTGTGTCCAATCCCAAAGTTTATATAACTACATTTAAGTGGTATCTAGTATGATTATGAAGGACATGAAGCAACATTTTATACATATTTTTAAATTTTAGTATGGACGAGAAACGGAGCAGCTAAACAAACTCAGCAGAGGAGACGGAAGACAGAATCTCTTTTCTTTTGATTCAGAAGTACAGGTATTAATATTTCTTTCAAGATTCTTATAATTGTTTATCCAGATAAATGTCTGTCAAATGTTGATATCATTGATGTGTTTGTGTGTGTGTGTGTGTGTGTGTGTGTGTGTGTTACTGGAGATTGAATCAAGGACCTTTGGACCAGGCCACCTACATCATTAGCTTTTTTTCTTCCCCTGAGACAGAATCTTGTGAAGGTATTAAATTGGCTGAGCTGGCATTGAATTCTTGATCTTCCTGCTTCAGCCTCCCAGGATACTGGGATTACAGGTGTGTGCCACCACACACAGCTGAAATCACTGATTTTTTTCACCAGTGGGGAATATAGACTGTTTTATATTTGTCTTGTTTACTTTGTACATATAACTTCACAACTAACTTTTCACCCAAGAAGACTGTCATATGTATGAAAATAGCATGAGATAGAATGTATATCTTTTCTTTGCTTCCCTACATTCATTTCACTTTAATATGCTCCTCAAAATGGATGTATTAAAGTATCTTTCCTCCCTTTTCTCACAGTACTAGGAATGAAACCCAGGGCTTTGGAGCTGAGGTACATCCTCAGCCTGTTTTATTTTTTATTTGAGGCAGTGTCTCTCCAAGTTGCTAAGTTGTCCACACTGGGCTTGAATATGTGATTGTCTTGCTTCAGCCTCCCAGAGTGCTGGGACTAAAGGTGTGCACCGCCATTTCTGACCTTTCAGCACTCTTCTAAGCCATCGCATACATCTGTGATCTAGTGGCACTGAATATCTGCAGTATAAACAATTCCAAATCAAGTGAGACATTTATTTTCTACATTTGATGTGGGCACATTGAATCCTCGTGTCTGGCTTATTCCAACTTTCAGTGTAGAGTACTGAAAAGTACAGGTGTGTGCCACCTGCCACCAAGCCAGGATTTCTATATAAAATTTCTAAGCAACAGCTTTGATTGTTTTGAAATAGAAAACTATTACACAAGCATCATTGTTTTTATTTTCTCAGTGGAAGTATATCCAAAAATATAAAATAATTTGAGGCAGACAAGTTTTATTATTCCTTTGATTTTCCCTCAATGACTAGACTTTAATTGGATATGTCAAGAGTTTTCATTGGATACAAAGGAGGCTATTGACTGTGGTTGAAACTAAATCCAATATCTTTACAGTTTTGTGGTGTAGTGTTTTTGTGGTCATGAAACAACTGATTTTATGTTTGAGTTGTTTATCAGTGAGCTACAGTGAGAGAAAAATTTGCAATTATGATGAAGCTTTCACAGAAAAATTGAATTTAATGCTGATTATGGAAGACAGTCTTGCCACAGAGTAAGGTATATTGTATGTACCAAGTTCTTTTGCTGTACAGTGCCATCCTATAATTTCAATATTCTCTTTGGGCCACAGTTTGGTGTAGAGAGATGTGTTTTTTACTGATGACCTTAGAGAATAAAGAAATGCTGGCTGACTAAAGGAGAGCTCAAGCTTTGAACTAATAGGCAAGGCTATATGTCTGAACATTTGCACTCCTAGGCCTCCAGCAGGAAAGATTTGGGGCAGAGGCTCTTTGGCCCAGCTTCTCTTCACATTCCACTGTCTGAGTAAGATAAAAAGGAGAGCAGATAAATGGGTGGAAGTTAGAATTGATCTCCATGGCGATGACTTGCCACAGCCAGCTCCACAGAAAGCTAAGTGTTCAAGAGGGAGCCGTTTATCCCCACACATTTGTGTGCCTTTGTAGAGAAAAAGAGTCCGAGAGCAAAAATCATGCTTTCAGGTAAAAATGTTATACATTAGGCCTTTTTAAGGGGAATTTTGTCAGTAATGTAGGCTAGGTCAGAACAGCTATAATTATCCAAGTCTCTTCAGGCACAATACCTGTTGTAGCTTGGATTATTGAGGTAATTGAGAAAATTTCTTGTGTTGCTTGGCTTGGATTTTCCATACTGGCAGTATACTCTGTTCAAGTTCACCCAGACATTTCCTACTTAGCATGTCTATGGCCTTCATGAAAGTGCAGTGAATTGTTCCATGGTCTATACTTTTCTTCACATTTGTGAGTAGAGTGTAAGTCTGTTCCACCTTTATGAGTGAACAGATTGCCTGATCCTTAGATTGCTGACAAGGTTCCTAGCAGTGTCTTTGAGAAGGGACAGATTCTTCCTCTACAGAAAAGAATCCCTGGCTCCCAGTATCTTTTGTTTTAAAACTTGTTTTTAACTTGAAATACTAATAATTTTTTTAAAAAATATATCTCTGTGTAAGCCAGTGTTCACCCCCCAGCTCTGTTAGAAGCTGAGCTCAGTGTTTATCAGTTTCCTAAGCAGATGCCTCTCCTCTCCCTCTGTTCCTCATTTAAACGTAGGTGGTCCCTGGGGTTGCAGCCTTGTCTGCCTCTTATCCTACACACCATTGCCTTCCAAATCAAGATCCCCAGACCTGTGCTAGTTTTCCAGCCATCTACAGTACCACCTCAATACAACACCTCCCAAACTGGACTCATATTTTTCTACTCACCTTTCTCCCGAATCTACCATTCCTTTGAATTGCACAACAAAATTCATGGCATCAACATCTATCTGATCCCCTAAGTTAGAGAACATTGTGTTATGCTTGTTGCCTCCCAGATCCATTTCTATCAATTTTGCTTTCTGAACAGCTCATAAAAGAAACAAAATTTCTGCCATTCTGGAACATATATTTTATGGAAAGGAGAAACAGAAAACAACTAAATAAATATAAAAAGTAATGTTAGCTAAATCATGGGAAGGGAGTGCAGCCTGTCAGGGTATGTGCAGTGTTCTGTAGGGAGTTAGGGGATGTGCCAGTTGATGGGAGGGAGGCTTGGCTGAAACAAGGGAACAGGTCATACAGCTATCTGAGAGGGTTCCTGACAGAACAGCAAGTTCAAAAGCTCTAGGGTAGGAGTGTATGTGGTGTGGTGGAAAAATAACCAAGGAGGCCAGTGCAGTTGCAACAGGGAAGTAGGAGGAAAAGTAAAAAATACTAGGAGATGACGTCAGAGATATGAGAGGAGCAGGGAGTCATGTCACACAGGGCTTTGTAGTTCAGATCACGTACTTGGGGCTTGTTCATTGCCATAAGACCTAGTCATCTTCCACCAGGAATTCTCCACCAACATTTGAACCTTAGTCTAAGAGCTCCACAAAGGCTTGTTAAATGCCTTGTTAAAAAAGGAAAGGGTTCAAATGAAGAATGGATATGTTAGATTCTGCTACTTTATTGATCTGAATCTGTATCAATCTATATCAATATGAATTCCATCTTTTTTTGAAAATGATTCATGCTGTCTGTTTTATAGAGGTTGGACTTTTCAGGCATTGAACCTGATGTAAAGCCATTTGAAGAAAAGTGTAACAAGCGTTTCCTGGTAAATTGCCATGATTTAACTTTCAATATCTTGGGTCAGATTGGAGACAATGTAAAAGGACCACTCACAAATGTATGTATAACATTGTCTTCTACTTCTCTTATACTAGCATATTAAAGAAATGCCTTTCTTTCTCATGACTGAGAACTAATTTACTGGATGTACATTCCCTTGCTATAGATCCTGATACGTTTGACAGAGGAGAATTTCATACACCTATTTTTTTGCCATAATTTGAGTATGTTCTCGTCTTGAAAGTATTTGTGAAAGAGTTACCTACTCAGTAGCACACTTTCAGAAGTCTCAGTCATGACTTTCAGAAAGTGAAACCCGAGAACCTAGAAAATCCTAAAATTTGGATTTTTACTAGGAAATATGATTTCTTTTGTGAAATTGATTCATAGCCACCAGTAAATGTCACCAAAGCCACCTGGGATAGAGACACTATGCAGTGTGCTAGTCTCACTATTGTACAGAATGAGATTTACTTTGGTCTGCATAATTATTAGGTCTCAGTAATCATTTGAGTTACTCAGAAATACTTGAAACTGTACATGTAAAATGTTCAAGTACTCTATGATTTAGGTTCATCTTTATTTTTGGTTTGTAGTTTTAAAAATATCAATTGTGATGACTGATTCTTTCATGAACTGGCCAAAATGCATTACAACCCTTTCCTGTATATAAAGGGTTAATCTTTATGCCATCTGGCATGAAATTTCTCTTTCAAATGCCATCTGTAGAAAGGAATCATGTCTTCCAAAATTGCTGATGGGGCAAAGCTTTTGTCAAGTAATTTGATGTTGGCTGATATTAGCTCTTGTGAAATGGATAGTCTAGTAAGATACAATATACCAGAAAGGAAGATTTATACTGCATAATATTGCCATCATTTTGGAGGTAGTTTCAGTAAGTATGTAGAGAATTAAATTAATTTTTGCTGAAATGTAGCTTTTGATTTCTACTTATTTAAAAAATTAATAACTTACAAAATTACTTACACTGGAAAAAAGTTAAAATTTGATAAAATCTTATTTGGGAATTTTTTTCCATGCATATAAAGTATAATGCAGTTTTAGCTACATGTTGAACTCAGGGCCTGTAGTCACAGAAACCTGTGTAATAAAAAAATTTATCATGTGATTTGTACTTCTCCTCAACTTATACACCCCTCAAAAGGCTTTTGTTTTAAAATGTAACTCTTTTCATTCCCAGGTTGAGCCCTTCTTTATCAATCTCGCCTTATTTGATGTGAAGAACAATTGTAAGATTTCAGCTGACTTTCACGTAGACCTGAACCCCCTGTCTGTCCGTGAAATGCTGTGTGGCACTTCAGCCCAGCTGGCCAGCGATGGAAGCCTAAAGGGATCTTCACCCATGTGTTTCATTCATGGAATTGCTGAATCACAGTTATGCTATATAAAACAGGTAAAAAGTGATCTTCGGCTTTGGTAGCACATTCAGAACAAGACACGGAAACATACTTTCATTATTTAATGGTTTCAGACTGATGTACAGTGGTATTCCATCTCTTGAAAGATGTGTCTGTAGGTATTTTTCTGGTAACTGAAGTTGGAGGAAAAATAGAAATCAATGAACTTGGCCATACCATATTGGGAAGGTAACTTTTTCAATAGGACCATGATGTGAGAGTCGAAGTATTTTGTGAGATAGAATGCAGATACAGACAGACAGACAGGTGCGCACGTGCACACACACACACACACACACACACACACACATGCGTGCTCAGAGTTGTGCATACTTCTGAACAAACCAATAGGTGCCCCAAAGGGTTGCCTTTTTGAAGAATTGACCCTATACTAACTCTCCTACTCCTATTCCCCAAGTCCGATAGTGAGTAAGTACTTTTAATGGAGCATTAAAACTCAGAGGTTCAGCTTGAAGAACAATGGGGAGGAAATATCTGTGTCACAGCTAAATGCTCCTCTCTTCTGTCCCATCTGGTGCAAAGAATCCCATTTAGAAGGAGCATGATGGGTTCTTGGCATTCTGACTTCTGGCCAGGCTGGAGGCCATGGAGATCAGAGGAGCAAGATTGAGGGAGAGGATGGCGTAGAGATGAAGTGGGAAGAGGTACATGAAGAGAACTGATCACATTGTAAGGAGAGTGATCTTTCCCAAAAGAAAAATATTAGTCCTTTTTTCTGATTATAAAGGCAAATAAATCTTAAGTAGAAAATTTAGACAACACAGAAATATAAAGAAGAAAATAAAATTCACCATCCATAGATAATAACTATTAACATTTTGATGAACACCTTTCAGAAATCTCTGTTGTATCTGTCTATTTATCTATCTACCTATCATGTATACTGTTATAAAAATTATATCACATTCATGCTACTTTATACATACCTGACAGGCACACGGGGTTTACTCAGTGCAACATGGCTATAGGAGTAGTAGCAGTAACAGCCATCTCGCTAACCAAGTGGAAACAGAATACTTTTGTTAATGGTCAAACGGATCAAAATTGTAATACTTCGTGCGGGTGTCAGTGTGGGGAAATGCCTGGACTATGGGAATGGTGAATAGTAGGTGCCCAGTAAATACTAGCTGTAGCAGTTATCAGTATTATTATTCCAATCCAGCCCACTGAAGATGTTGGACACATGGGCCTTAAAGGTGACAGGCAGCACAGTATGAACTGTGTTGTCCAGAAGCCCAGGCTGCATTCTTCTTTACTTGCTTATTCACCGTATCAACCTCTCAGAGCCTCCATTTGTTTAACTGTACTATGTGTATATAGTAAGCAGTGTCTGGATTTAAAGTTTTCTTTAAATGAAGACTGAGTGAAATAAAGAAATGAAAACAATCTAGCACAGTGGAAACTAGCAAACAATTGTATTTAGCTGGGCATGGTGAAGCACACACATAATCCCAGTTTTTTAGAAGGCTGAGGCAGGAAGATAACTTGAGCTGGGAATTGGAGGCCAGCTTGGGCAACGTAGTGAGACCCTGTCTCCGAAAAAGATTGCACTCAAGATGCACTGTTCAGCATACCGTCTGCAGGGGCAGCTCAGGCAGTGTGCCAGCCCTGGCGGATAGCTTGAACAGCATGCTCCTGGCAGAACGAGCAGCCAAGTTCTGTGACCTTGACACACTTGGACGGGCCACCCTAGTAACAAAGAGGCACCTCATGTACATTATTTCATTTAAGCCCTACAAGAGATTTATGAAATCACTACTACTGCCACCACCACCCCCTATTTCATATATGAGAAATCTGAGACTTAGAAAAGAAGTGACTTGTCTAAACCTCTAAGTGGTGAAGCCAGAATTTGAACCCAGGAAACTTGACTTTTGTTTAGTTTTTATCCAGTTTGTTGCATATGTGTTGCTTGAAAATTCAAAACCGAATCAGCCATTACCCAGACTGTTTACAAGTGGTTTGATTTTTGGAAAATTGTTAATCTCTTACACTCAATTTGCTATTCTGCTCTACCTCAGAGGCTTCTCTATAGAACAAATGAGACAAGGTGTTTTGAACCTGTAAAGTACTATATTAACAAAGTTGGTAATATACCAAGTATAAAAAGCAAACTTGGTAGAGAACCAGTGATGGATTTTTCCATTCAAATTCATTTGTATGGTGCTCCTTCAAGCAAAGGACATAACCCACTAACACGCTATTTAGAGGATTCTGTATCTGGAAGATGCCAAAGTAGACAGGCCTTGACATGATTGTTACACATACATTCAAAGAAAACTTTTGCACTTTCGGTTACTTCACATTAGTACCCTGAAGGAAAGTATGCAGGGGAAAGATAAGTTTTGAATCCTCTGTGTCCTTCCTTTGTGTTGAAAGCACCATAGCTCTTTGACTGCTACAAAGGAATGTTTTCTACAGGATGGTTCAGTTTTTATGTTAGGCAGAGCAGCTTCCTTCTGGCTTCAACGAGTATGAATGAAGTATGAGTGAATTAATTACTCTGGAACTATATGCAGCTGCATTTAAAATTCATATTTAGTTCTGCTTGAGAAACTCGCATAACTTTAACACCTGCTAATTATACTAGACATCACACATTGTAGTCATTTGATCTAAGAACGCACCCTGATCACACAGCCAAACAGAAGACACTAAACAGCAGCAGTTACATCTGCGCTTTGGGGACTAATGGCTGTGAAGTTGGTGACAGAATATAATATCCATTTTGAGAGAAACATTGAGAGCTTTGAAATCCACATGAAAAGAAAATGCTACCTATTTCTAGAACCTTCGACATGATCCTGTGTTGAATATCAATGTTCTATACTAAGCACATTGCTAGGAATCATCGCCAAACAGCTGTAGGCATAATGTTACATAGAAAGTCTATTAATAGGAGTAATTTTTTTCCAGGGAATCTTCTCAGTGACGAATCCACATCCTGAAATTTTTTTAGTAGCGAGAATTGAAAAGGTGCTACAGGGAAACATCACACACTGTGCAGAACCCTACATCAAAAATTCAGATCCAGTAAAGGTATTTATAAAGACTGAACATTTCAGCTTCATGTGGAATTTATGTTTTATAGACATTTTAAATGACACTGTCAATGACCCACTAGAATAAAAATCATTCTCTGGAAATGCTGTATATTCTGCAGATATTACATACAGTACTATGATAGTTTGTATGCTAAAACTTGAGCAGAGCCTTCCCCACCCCCCTTTTTCTATTCTGTATGACAATGTTTTCTGCTAGCTTATCAAAAGAAGAGCTACTGGCTTTTAGGCTCACATATGCTAAGGGACATGGTATCCTTTGCCATAGCAACTTTTCCCTTATTTCCAGCTCTAGGATGCTAGAGATGGGAGGATAAAGGTTACCTAGGCCCGTCTGCAGTGCCTAGCTGCCAGCCCCTGCCCGAATTCATTCCTGTCTGTGACAAAATGAGAACAGGAGGCAGGAGGATCAAAAGTTTGAACCCAGCTCTGGAAACTCAAGGAGACCCTGTGTCAAAATAAAAAGAGATGAGGATGTAGCTCAATGCGAAGGCCCTGGGTTCAATCCTTAGTACTGCAAATAAATAAATAAGTAAACAAATACTAAAACAAAACAAAAAGTAAGAAACAAAGTCAGCAATCTATTCTAGTTGCCATTTCAATGTGAATCCAAATAGAATTTAAATGGGAGATGCTGAGGAGACATGTGACTAAGTCATGAAAAAAAAGTTTTGATGATACAGATAAAAGCCTCTAGCATTCTGTATCCCTGGAGGTAAGCACCCAGCCAACATTTCACAGCCTGCCTAGGCTCTATAGGCAGTTTATCTCCTTTGTCATCTTTCAGTGCTTGCACAAACAGTGGCTCCTGCCTACACCGGACTAATTGCATTCGCTCTTGGTCATTGTGCCCTATCTTGGGAGTAGAAAGGTCAACTGTATACGGAAAAATCTTCTCCCAAGAATCCTGAGTATCAGTCTGCTGTGTGAAAGGAAATACACATTAAAACTCCTAACCAGTAGGGGTCTTCAGAGCAAACTATATCCTACATCTGTTTTTCTGTCTTCTCATATAGAAATGAAGGCTTCGTTGACGAGAAAACACAAAACCTGTAAGAAACAGTGGTCTAGAAAACAAGTAGAAGTGTGTTTTATTTGTAGCTCTTCTATATTTTTCTATATTTTTGGTGTTTTTTATTGGTAAATTAGGGGGATTCTTTTTCTGCTTCAGTCCATGGTAGATTGAACAAATATGAGCCTAACTCCTTGTTTATGACTTTAGACAGCCCAAAAGGTGCACAGGACAGCGAAGCAAGTGTGTAGTCGCCTTGGACAATACAGAATGCCCTTTGCTTGGGCTGCCAGGTTTGTATAGATATAATTCTGAAACTTCTGTTCATGCTCATCTGGGATGCTGAGGGCTGATGTCCTCACCAGCACTTAGCAGTGTGTGTCTGGAAGGCCAGTTGTACTTTGGAAGTCATAGGATGTATGACTTTTTTCTCTTAGAATTTGCTGTGTATCAGAGGCCAGTTCCAAGACCCTCTCATTATTGCCTATGTCTTGTTTTAGGGAAATTTTCTTTGGCTTAGGTAGTGCTGCGGCTGACACCGCTTAATTTTATTGTATTTTCAAACAGCTTATTTGCTAAAGTGATGGAATTTTTTCCAGAAAACTAGAAATTATAATGAATTATGTACAATATGTTCATTATTTCAGAGTTGGCTGGGTTTATGGTTTGGAAAACTATCATAGAATTATTCTGGAAAACATACTACAGATTTGAAGGCAAAATACAGGCACTAAGCACAAGTGTGTAATTAATATTCTTACTTTCTGGTGACAGATTCAGCTAGCCCTTTGGGAGCAGTGTATTTAGAAACAAGCAGTATCTATACCTCCTTGTTATGGTAGTTAATACTATTGTAGACAAATGTTGCAAATGTACATGCAGTGATGATTTAAAACATGTTTCCTACTTATCCCCGCTTTAAAGTACAAGTTCACAGGCTGGTTTGTGGTACAGCCTGTACGACTCATTGGAACTTCTGAGGAAAGGGCACCATGTTCTGAATAATTTAATCAATTATGTTATTGGGTGCTGGGGAGTAGCATAAGGGTAGGAGATTCTAAGTTAATTAACTCTGGTATCTGTCACTATTTATAATCATTTCCTTTCGGTGAAGGTCTCAAAATGTATTATATACTGATAGATGAAAAGGCACCATTATCCTTGTTTTGAAGACTGTTGAAAAAAAACGGGTAGCCAAGGCTAGGTGAGTGGCAAACAGTGTTGGAGACTGGCTTATGCAAGCATTCTAGAACATGGAGTGTAGTTTATATATACAAGTGTATGTATAATGCTGCAGCCTGAAAAGTCAATTGCTACTGCTGCTGCAGCTGTTATGATTATTATTATTATTATCATCATTACAGCAATAGCTATTGCTGACTCTATGCAAGGCATCCACTGGTATAAATCTTAGTGTGTGTGTGTGTGTTTGTGTGCATGTGTGTGTGTGTGTGTACATGTATGTATGTAGTTTGTTTGTTTGGGGAGGGATTGAATCCAAGGCCTTGCACATGCTAGGCAAGTGCTATACCACCAGCTCCGGAACAATATTTTCTTAAGGACTGGCTGTCATTCTCTGCATCTTAGAGATGATGAAATTAAGGAACAGAAGTAAAGTTTTTAAAAAGGAAAGGAATCCTTGGCCAAGTTTATATACTGCACGGCCAAGTGCAGATCAGAGCACAGGGCACCTGACTTAAGCGCCCACTGTAGACCTCTGGGGCATACTGCCCCCCTTTTGGCAGTAGCAGAAGCTACTTGATGTTATTGTCAGAAGAATTAATTTTGAAAAAAGGGAAGTATTGATCCCAGTTCTGAGGAGCAATTATACTGTTTTATTCCTTCCTGAGTTGGTTTGGTTATCAGCGGGAACTGACTCTGATGGCAGTTAATACTATTGTATTTGGTTGGTTTGGCTGGGGTATTTAAAAGAAGAATGATAAGCTCCTGTTTATCGGAAATAAAGGAGATATCCATAGGGGTAGGAACAATGGAGTTAATGCCCCACATCTTCAAGGTTCTTCCAAGGGGAATTATGTTTCTGGTTTTGGCCTCTTCCAGTGTTCTGGGTTCTTATATATCAGTTCACATTTTAGCAATAAAATAGCTGCTTAAAATGGGAAGAGAGGAAGGGGAAGAAATAATTCAGATGCATAAAAGAAACTGCACCATGTATTTTGCAAACTACCTAAATCATCTCATTTAATTTTTATCAATTTTATGGTAATACACTTTACCTTTGGTACAGTGTATATATTTCAAATGTCATCTTGATGAATTCTCACAAATTCATTCAGCAATGTAGCCACCACCCCAGCCACAATACAGAACATGTTTATCACTCCAGAAAGCTTACTCATGGCCCTGTCCAGTCAATCAAACCACCTACACTGGGCAGCCAGATGATACTATGATCATTACAGATGACTTTGTATTCACCCTACACCTGCGTCCAAATGGAATCCTGTAGGATGTATTCTTGTGTTTGGTGTCTTGTGCTTAATGTGTCTTTGGAACACATGCTGTTGTGTGCATCAGTGATTCATTTTGCGTAGTGTGAATATGCTGCAGTTTGTTTATCCGTTCACTTGTGGATGAGTATCTGCGTTATCGCCAGCTTAGCCCTATAACAAATAAGCCTGCTGTGAATATTTCTATAGCATGTGGATAATTTCTGTAGCCTTGGAGTGGACTTGTAGCACAGTAGAGTCAGTGTATGTTTACCTTGGTGAGAAACCACCAAACTGTCTCCTAAGTAGTTTTACCATTTCACATCCTCACCAGTGCTAGTTTTATTGGTACTTTACAATTTTTTTAAAAGCCTATGTGTTGCTGTTTTAGACCCATTTTCAAAGATATCCAAGGCTCTCTGGATCTAGATGGAAGATTTTCTCCTTTATATAAACAAGACAGTAGCAAACTTTTAAATGAAGACATTCTCAAGTTGCTCTCAGAATACAAAAAGTAAGTGCATAGCATTAATGTAATAAATGAATGTAACACATGAACTCTCAGTTTTTTACAGTGATCAGTGGGAGTCGGAGTGGGCTAAACCAAAATTGGGTTTAGATGTAGGGTAATCAATGCATTTAATAATCATAGTTTTCACTCTAAAGTAATCTTATTTTATACCTAGGCCAGAAAAGACCAAATTGCAGATTATTCCTGGGCAGCTAAACATCACAGTGGAATGTGTTCCTGTGGATTTATCAAGTAAGAATATATTGCAAACAAACCTTAAAGATTATATTTGACACTTGGATTTTTAAAGAATGTATTTTCCTTGGGATTTACATAGTGCATTAGTTTCCTAGGACTGCTATAACAAAGTATTATACGCTGTGTAGCTTAAGACAACAGAAATTTATTCTCTCACACTTTTGGAAGTTAAAAGTCCAAAATCAAGGTGTTGGCCAGGTCATGCTCTCTCTGAGTGGTCTAGGGAAGAATCCATTCTAGGTTTTTTCTGATTCTGGTATCTTCTGGCTATGCCATCTTTTAGCTTATAGCTGCATCACTCCAGGGTCCGTTGTCATCAGATGGCACTCTTCCCTCTGTGTCCTCACAAGACCTTCTCATAAAGAAATCAGTCATTAGATTTAGAGCCCACCCTCATTTACTACAGCCTCATCCTAACTAATTACATCTGTAAAGACCCTACTTCCAAGTAAAATCACTTTCTGAGGTTCTGAGGTGGACATAAACTCAACCCAGAATGCATGGTGAAATATTACAGATTAAGAAGAGAGTTAAGTTGATTTTATCAGGCATTTCATATATATGATGTTGTGGGTGTTCCCCCATCAGCTTCAGTTGCCTTTTGCCTTGGATAAGTTCCTGCTTCTGTCACCAACTAAGAGACCAAACAGGAAGACAATTTCCAGTCTCAGAACCAGAATCTAAGATCCCAAGATAAAAATGGACCAATGACACAGAAGACAATTTGTAGGAGATAAAATGAAGTTTCTAGGAAATATTTGAAAAAGGTTCAATCTCAGTAATAATTCCAGTTATGTCAATCAAAACAATATGGTTTTGCTCATCAGATTTTCAAAAATTTTAAACTGTTGGGCTGCAGATGTAACTCAGTGGTAGTGCTTGGCATGCATGAAACGAAACCCTGGCTTCAGTCCCCAGCACAGTAAAGTAAAACAATCAAATAATATATTAAGTAAAGTAGTCTAATCCGGCTAGGTTTTGGCTTCAGCACCTATCATAAGTAGGCATACAATTTGGCAACAGATATCCTTAGATGTTTGTAATTAGGACATTTCAATTTTAAGATTCTATCTATCCATTCACTCCACAAATCAATATTTTTTGAGTAAAAATGTATTGAGTACCTTCTAGGTGCTATAAACTCAATGGAGTTTAAAGTCTGGGTGAAACAACATATAGCAAACAAACAAATAAATGGGCAATTTCATTTTGTGATAAGGGAGGGTTGCTTTAAAAGGGTCACCAGGAAAGGCTACACTTAAGCTTAGGATCTGAAGAGGGAGAAGGATCCAGCATGTGGTGATTGGAACTGTACATTCCAGATTGAGAACACCATGTGTGTTCTGAAGACATCAAGGCAGAAGCAAGCTTGGTTTCCATGAATAGAAAGGAGACCACTGTGATTTTAGTGTAGTATGTGATGGGAACTGTGAGAGGTGAAGTAGGAAGGGTCACATCATGCAGTGAACTGTATGGATCATGGCAATACCTTAAAAGATTGCAGCTGAGAGCATAACCTAGTGGTAGAGCACTTGTCTGGTATGTGCTAAGGCACTGGGTTCCATCCTCAGCACTGCCAAAAATAAAAATTATTCTGTTTTATTCTAAGTGCAGTGAGACATCATTAAAGGATTGTAAGCATGTGAGTGGCATCTGATTTACATTTTAAAACATCTAAGAGTACAATGGATTCTTTTTCTAAATAAGTAAAATACAGAAAGTAGTCTGTGCATGCAGGTGTTCTCTGCAATGTCATTTATACTGGGGAGAAGTTGGAAATAACCACAGTCCTACACTGCTTAAGGCAGTTGCACATCAGTACCGTGAAACCTTATGCAGACATTGAAACTGATTGTCAGTTGGGGAATAGTACATCAGATTGAATGCTAAAAATCAAGACTAAGTTCTATACAAGTAGTTAAGATATTTATTTTAGTGTATACAACAAACATAGAAAGAAAACTAGAAAATGTTAAAATGTTAATAGCCCTTATCAATAGGTCATGGAATAATCAATTATTACTGTGTAGCTTTACTCTATACCTCCAAGTTTTCTATCATAAGTATGTATCACTTGAAGCCACATATAGTGGCACACACTTGTAATCCCAGCACTCTAGGAGGCTGAAGCAGGAAGATTGCAAGCCCATCCTGGGCAGGTTAGTGAAACCTTGTCTTCAAACAAAATTTTTTTTAAGGACTGGGGATGTAGCTCAGTGCAAAGGCCCTGGATTCACTCCTCAGTACCAAAAAAAGAAGTATGTATCATTTTAATAATCACAGAGCAACAAACCCAACACAGAATCTTGTGTGCTCAGGTCCAGCTCACCCTGGGTCTTTTTCTTCTGCCAGTCTGGCTCTTCAGTAAGGACCAGCAGTCTCACAGCCCCTTAAGGATATGAATAGCCTTTACTACAGTGGCTGCTTCAATAATATGCTGCTAGACTTCTTGGAGGCTTTGTGTTTCTCCCATTTGGGAGTATTGAATTTATCATTGGTAACACATCATAAGATCTATAGTTTCAAAAAGCTTCCATTATTTCTTGAGTGAAAATGTGCACCTGCACCAAGTTAATGTTTTAAAAGTGACTTGCCATGAGCTAATTGTAAGCATAAATTTACCCTTATTTCTTTGCCTGATACCAATAAAAATTTGCAGTGAAAGCTAAATTGCAGCCACAGGAGGGAAAATGTAATGGGTTTCTTTGCAGAGTTTAAATTTGTCAAAATTATGATGTGTTATATTTGGCAAATCACTCAGCATTGAGAGTGAAATAGCAATCCGCTCCTGGTGTGAAGGTTTCCACAAAAATCAGTATCATGCCACTAGGTCATGTCTTTGAGTTCTGAAAGTGGTCGTTTGACTTTTTGTCACCTTCTACGAATTTTGTTTTTAAATCACTCTTTGAGAACAAGACCCATGTATATTTTTATAAATGTAAGAATGTTGATTGTTAAATTTTATGTTTTTCACCTATTTATTTTTCCTACTATAGATTGTATTACTTCTTCATATGTTCCCCTGAAGCCCTTTGAAAAGAACTGTCAAAATATTACTGTAGAAGTTGAAGAGTTTGTTCCAGAAATGACAAAATATTGTTATCCATTTACTATTTACAAAAACCATTTGTATGTCTATCCTTTGCAATTAAAATATGACAGCCAGAAAACATTTGCCAAGGTAAGCAGTGTAATCTGTACAGTTTTGGAGTGTAGGATGCTACCAATGACCTTTTCATCATGTGGCTCATTTTGGATGATTACCATTTTAGGCGAGGAACATTGCAGTCTGTGTGGAATTCCGGGATTCAGATGAAAGTGATGCTTGTGCACTAAAGGTTTGTTTCTCTTGATAAGCCTATCATTTTAGTAGAGATAGTAGAGATGGAGATTTTGGTACCTAATATTGTCATGCTCTGAGTTTAACTCAGAGGAAAATGTATTTAAGTGGCAAATGTAATATTTTGTACTATCACACATGAACTAGAAAGGTTAGTTTAAATGTTAATACATAACAAAATGAGGTGGAAACACACAGAGCTCTAAAAGTGAGTAAGTCTGGGCTGGAAGGATAGCTTAGTGGTAGAGCACTGTTCAACTATATGCAAGGCCTTGGGTTCTGCCACCAACAGCAGGAAACAGAGAGAGAGAGAGAGAGAGACAGAGGCAGAGACAGAGAGGTAAACTTTACAAGCCAGGTTTTAGCATTTGTCCCACTTTGATTTTGTATTGCTGTCATGCCCAATTACGAGGTCATTTACTTGTACGACTTAATAGTTTATAGTAGTGCCACCAGGAGACCATAAACTCCTTTCTCCTTGAAACCCAAACGGGTCTCTTGAGCTGACAGAATGACAGCATGACTGCTTTCATCTGAGATATGTCTTCTGCTCCATGACTGGCCAAAAGATGCCTTCAGACTTGTATTTTTGATCTTGGAAAAGAAGAAAGTCAGTATTATCTGGTACAGCAATGCTTAGGTAGCTGTCATGTCACAGTGGCTTTATGTTTTTACTCTTTTCAGCTAGATTTTACTTTTTGTTCTTTGGCCCACTAATCAAAGACCTGAAAGAGAAGCAGAGAACATGCAGCCATTATGCAGTGTTTATCTAGCTCTCTACTTCTCTAGCGTAAATTCGACAAATGTGTGGGTAATCTTGGACTCAACCCTATGGAAAGAAGCTGGAATGTTCCTGACTCAATCATTGGATATTTCATAGCCCCTACCTTTGAGAAGAGATTTCTTTTCACAGAGAAACTTTAGTTAAATTAAGGATTAATGGGCTCAAATGCAGTGTTTTCTCTGGTCCTCCCTTCAGTAGAGATGAGAACAACCATTCCTCTTTTCCATGCAATATCCTTTTTTTTTTTTTTTTTGGCGGTACTGGGGATCGAACTCAGGACCCTGCGCTTGCTAGGCAGGCGCTTATTCCACTGAGCTATATCCCGAGCCCCTGCAATATCCTTTTGTGTACTTAAAGATCCTTAGATTACCTCTCAACAATTCTTGAAAATTACCTTCATAACCATATTTAAGAGGAATTGGATGTGCACTCTCATGGAGTGTCTATTTCATTTCCTAACTGGCCCAGAGGCTCATTCTGGAGTAACCAAGGTGATTAGTAGCTTGGAATGCTGACTCCATGTGCAACCTTGAGCTTATTAGGCCAGTGGAAGTGAAAGACTAACATTAGAAATGAGATTGGATCATTCCATGGCACCAGAGAAAGACTTTCATTGATTTTATTGGTATGATGGAGAGCCAGTGATTTTTAAAATGTGGCTCATAAAGTACCACGTATAAAAATGTAAGGGAGCAGTGAGCTTGTCAGCAGTTTAATAGACATTCAGTTTTTAATTCCTTTAGGCTATTAAGGCTCCTTCTGGCTTTTATTTTTTTAACTCTTCTCCTTGCCCACTGTACAATGAACATCTAAAAAACATTGCTGACTGGCAGAGGGGCTGCCTGTCATATTAAGATACCCAAGTAGCAGGAGAGAAATAAGCTTTCCAGGCCTCGTCTGTGAGTATTTCCCTTCCAAATGACAAGTGTTCAGCTTCTTACTGTCATCTCGTTTGGAATTGCAATTCTTTGATGCCTAGAAGTTCAAAAGCATCATGTAGCCAAGTTAGGCATTGTCCAAGGTGGTGTCTGAAATGACTGTGTAAATGATTTGGAATGTACAGGCTCCTGATGAGGGCCACATAGGCTTGGCCTTAGCCCTGTGCTCACAGATGCTTCTACCTGTATGTGGTTCCATAGCATCCTATTTAAAGGCCTACATTTACAGCAGTGACTCTTATTTCATTCTTTTGCAGTGTATTTATGGGAAACCTGCAGGATCTGTTTTTACTACAAACGCATATGCTGTTGTCTCCCATCACAATCAAAATCCAGAGTTCTACGATGAGGTAAAAACATCATTGTGGTATTTATAAAATGCAGTGTTTACTATTCTTTTTCTCTTAAATTTATCCCCATCATTTCATCATCTGCACTTGGAGTCTTAGAATGTCTTGTCCCATGAAAACAGAAAACTTCACATAAAACAGAGGAGTCCTGCCTTGTAAGGACCCTCTGATAACAGTGAAAGATCTGCCCACAAGTTTAAGGTACTCTCTGACTTTAAATAACAATGTAGGAAACAAACATCAAAGTGGAGCTAGGATTCTAGCCCTCTTTGCTTTGGCAACATTGGCTCCGTGACACCAAGTAAGTCAACGTCCCCCTTTGGAGTCTGTATTTCCTCTGGTTTAAAATGAAAAATTCAGAAGAGATTTTCTTATGGCCCTTCTAGCTCTTTCCACCTTGTGGTTTTATGTGTAGGGTGCACCCTGCCTATAAGTGAAATAGTTTAAGCACACAGTCACACAGCTGGGCCACCAGAATCCCGCTGGCTGCCCTACATACCTCAGTGGAAAGCAGGCCAAGGGGAGTGGAATTGTATCCCCTCTCTGTTTCTGTGCTCCCTCCTGAATCTTTCTGACTCTCTCTCTCTCTCTCTCACTCTCTCACTCTCTCGTTCTCTCTGAAGTTCTTTCCCTCTTCCCATTTCTCCATCTCTGTATCTCCATACAGTTTCCAGAATGTCTCTGTCACAGTCTCTGCTGGACTGTTTGTATTTGCTTATCCGAATCTAGACTGCTTTTGATTCCTATGTGTTTCCATGGAACCTAAGTGAGCACTGCAGGCCAGACGCTCTGCTCTTTCTGCCTCTCAGTCCTCCTGTTTCTGTTCTTGGCTTGGTCTGAAACCATGCCCCGCTGCTGTCATGATTTCCCCAGGTCCACCTGCTGTTGTATGAAGACCTTATACCCCAGCCTTGGGGCTCACTTGTTCCTTTCACTGTGCAGTGCCTAGGTTTCTCGGGGGGCAGGGAAGGAAGTAGCAGTGCCCGTATTTATGTGCAGCAGAGCATTAGATACCCAGATGGTCTGGATGCTGTGAATAGGAATGTTCTGTAATGAAATATACCTACCACAGGCCTTAGTTATAACATCAAAAACCA
>PVLD010027748.1:0-20330 GCA_004027595.1 Dinomys branickii
GGGCTTTCTGCGCGGCCCGCCCGATGCGCACGAAACGTGAGACCGCTGGGCGTTGCCGCCGCCAGAGAGCCGATCTCCGTCGGGAGTCGCCGGAGAGCTGCGCCGGGTCGGGGGGCGGGAGGGATCGAGCCGTCTGTACTCTCGGGGCGCTAGGACCCAGCAAATCCCTTCCTCCGCTTCCGGCGGCGTCTGGGGCCCTTCGCGCGGCTCGCCCGACACGCGCGAAACGTGGGACTGCCGGGCGTCTCCGCCGCCAACAAGCCGATCTTCGTCGGGAGTCGCCGGGGGGCTCCGCCGGCTCGGGAGGCGGGAGGGATCGAGCCGTCCGCGCTCTCAGGGCGCTAGGACCTAGCAAATCTTTCTCCCCGCTTCCGGCGGCGTTTGGGGCCCTCCGCGCGGCTCGCCCCACACGCGCGAAACGTGGGACCGCCGGGCGTCTCTGCCGCCAACAAGCCGATCTCCGTCGGGAGTCGCCGGGGGGCTGCACCGGCTCGGGAGGCGGGAGGGACCGAGGCGGCCGCGCTCCCACTGCGCTTGGACCGAGCCAAGCTTCTTCCCCGCGGGGATCGTCCCTGGCTCCCAGCGTCTGGGGCTTTCCCACGTCTCGCCCCGGCAGCCCGGTCCGCCCTACCACATCTCCCCTGGCATCTCAGAGAAATACGCCCAGTTTAAACTTCCCAGTCGAGGTCCCGGCATTCACGCTTGCCAAGTCTGTCTCGAGCTGGCGGCGCCCATCAAGGAGGTTCGCTCCCTTGCTGCTCACCTGGTCGCCATCTTCCCCGGATCTCCCACAAATTGAAATTTAATAATTTTCTAGACATCCATTTTTTTAAGGACCCCAAAGAAACGTTGCTTTGCTTGGAGTGTAGATTATTAATGTGGAGTTTATTAAGGCTCTGGGTGTTCAGAGTCTCCTTAGGGCATCTTAGAACGGGCAGGACCACAGCTCTAGCTCTGCATGAAATGATAGTCAGTTTTCTGATCCTGTTGTTCCGAAGAGCCTCCAGTATGCCCTTCTCTGGCCTCTTCTCTCTCATAACAGCCTGACCTTACGTGTTTATGGACAGCTTATGCGTTTATTTGCATCTAGGTCACTCTGCTGGGAAACACAAATCCTGTTATTATTTTGTTGACCTCCAGTATCCAACGTACAGTTTAGCATACACTAAGAACTCAGCAAATGTCTGTTGACTCTGAATGAAGAATCCCAAGAACGTAGTATTATTTGTTCTGTGATAAATGAGCAGTACTATGATTCTTTAAAAAATTTTTTTTTAATTTTCTTTTATCATTCCGAGACAGGGTCTCGCTATGTGGTTCAGCCTGGCCTTGAGCTCACTTTGTAGCCCAGGATGGTCTCGAACTCGCAACGATCCTCCTGCCTCTGCCTCCCGAGTGCTGGGATTACAGGCATGCGCCACCACGCCCGGAAGTACTATGGTTCTTAATACAGTTTCATTGTCTCCAGGCAGATGTTCTTCAGCCCACTCCCTTCAAAATTAAGTGGCTGGGGAAGGGGGAAAAGGGCAATGACCCTAACAGAACAATGAAAGGGTACAGTTGCAGATATGACATTCTGAGCAGAAAAACATTAGATTCTTTTTGTTCACTTGTTGGTTAACACTTCTGACTACAGGCAGCAGAACCTGTGACCAGCTGTAATTGAAACAGTGTATAACTTGTTTACTGTACAAGAAGTTCAGTAGCAAGCAGACCTGGGACTGGTTCATCAGACTTTTGAAATCATTCTTCTCTGCAGTACTGGCTGCCTTCCTGGTAGCATTGATGACCACAGCTCTAAATATGTCTTCCTTAGAAGTTCCAAACATAAAGCAAAAACATATCTGTAGGCAAAAGAAAAAAATCTCTCTTCTGAGGAAGAAAATATGTTTTCCTGATGTCCCCAGAATATTTCTTTCATGTTGTTGGCCAAATCTGAATCATATATGTGCTAGTAGGCCATTATCTAGCAGTCCCTTTATACTAGTGATTTCTTTTCTGAAGGTTGATGAGAATTAGAGCTCTGGTAACAAGGAAGTGGAGCAGATGACTTTTGAGTAGGCACTACATAGACCAACTGCAGTGGTTTGAGCAGGCCTAGCCAGGTTTGCCTCAGCAGAGATGCCTCGGCCAGACATTAAAAAGTATAGTTAAACAATCAAAAACTATTTTACAGCTAGAGAAGCTGCATGGTGACTCACCACACTCAGATAAAGTTCCACTTGTATGTGCATATAATTAATGCATATTTGCTATGAGCTCACATTAGTATAGATAGCATCAGAGAAGAGTTATTAACAAAAATCCAACCTGATAATGTCTGTTTTTGAACTGTTATGCTTAGACCATTGTAGATTTTGATAAGGTTGGCACTGGGACCTGAATGCTGGTGTCCCCCCAAGAATTCTTATACTGAAATATTAACATCCAAGGCAATAGTATTAGGAGGTGAACGCTTGGTGGATGATTAGCTCATAAGGGCAGGACCATCATGAGTGGGGTCAATACCCTTACAAAAGAGGCCCAGTAGGAACACAGAAGGTACCATCTATGAATTGAGCCCTCACTAGACACCAAATCTCCTGGTGCCTTGATCCTGGGCTTCCGAGCTTCTAGAGCTTTGAGACATAAAGGATGCAAAAAGCCACTTTGTTTGAAATGTTCTATTACAGCAGCCCTAGTGGACTTCTGCAGTGGCCTTTTTTATTGGCTTTGATTAGACTTGATGTGTGTTTCTCTGCTCTCCCACTCTTGACTTCATTTTGATGATTTGTTCATTTTTACTAATCTAGTTGATTTCTTTTTATCATATTGATGTATTATAAATATTCATTTATATATTTTCAGTGGTTGGTTGAAGAATTATTATGCACGTGAATTTTATGTCACAGTTATCATGTTTATTATGTTTGCAAACATTTAATGCTCCACCAGAAAATAGTTATGTCTGCTTTCAATAGTTATATGTATTTGAAAGAACTCAAGAGAAACACAATCCACTATAATTATCAGGATATTTATGATTCCTATGCTGTTTCTTTCTTCCTGAAGTTCAAGTTCCCCTCAGGGTAACATTTCCACTTGGAGAATTTCCTTTGGCATTTGTCTTAGAGAAAATCTGCTGGTAAAAATTAATTCCCTTCGTTTTCCATTATCTGAGAATGTTTTTATTTTGCTGTTTTTCTCTGATGGTTGTTTTTACTGGATATAGAACTGTAGGTCAGCAATTATTTCACACCTTTATGGATATTATCACATTGTCTTCTGAGAACCTTGTTATCTGCTAAGAATTCAGCCATCCTTCAAATTATTGTTCCCTTATATATATATAATGTTCTTTTCTATCTTCTATCAGGGCTTTTTTCAACTTTAGTTTTCAGTAGCTTGATTATAAGGTTGATGGGAGCTTGGTTCTCTTTGCCCTTGTGCTTTGTGAGTTTTGCTTCAGTTCTGACACATGGAAAATTATGTCTTTTACCAAACTTGTGTTTTCTGCAAATGTACCTTCAACAGTGTTTCCGGTACCACACACTTTCTCCTTCCCTTTTGGAGCTTCAGTGTCAGGAGGTGAGATCTTTTCCTAATTTTCACATAGGCCCCTGAGATTGATTCTTTTCCAACACATTTTCTCTCTTTTATAGAAACTGGACAGATTCTCTTGATCTATATTCAAGTTCACAGACTGTTTTCTGCTGCTTTATAGTAGCATTTGATCGCAGATATCTATTTTTCAGTTCTAAAGTAATAGATATTACTTTTAAGTTGATTTTATTTCTTTGCTAAAATATTTTTCTTTCATTTCAAAACTGCCTATGTCTGACTGAGCAGTCATAAGATCTCTTAAGGCCTTTGGAAGAATCTCAGTGTCTCCATCATGTTGAGGTTGACAGCTGATTATCTTTTCCCTGGAGAATTACTCACATACACTATTTTTTAAATGTTGAATAATTTTAGATCACATCCTGGATATTTTGAATGTTATGTTTTCCCGTTGAAACCTTCTGGAGACTGCCAGCTCTTTTTCTCTCCACAGGCCCTGAACTTGGCATATTCAGTCTGCATGTTTTGTCTGACTTTCTGTGGCTGGGTTCAGTGGCTAGGTTCAGTGTCAGTCAAACTCTCCATGCCTTTGTTCTCCTGATGCCCTTCTGCCTCACACACGTGCAGCTCAGCAGGAGTCTGCAGCTTGTATCAGTCCATACCTGGAATTAAGGGAGCCCCCTTTTCATTTCTTCACTCTACATTATTTCCTCCACTCCCTGTGGCTCCCAGGAGCCCCTTTAACTAATTCTCTGGATAGACATTTGGTACGTCTGTAGTGTTTTAGGCATATATACAACTGAGTGGTTTTGTGTCATCTGGTAGAGCAGTGAAGGAAAGCGAGAGTAGAGATTCCCCTCATTTTCTAGAGCTTTCAGTGATACAAAGAACCTGCTGCAGCGTGTCTTCCATGGATTTGCCCATGGATCTGCTCTAGATCTTAGGGTTTTCTCATTTTTGTTAGCCAGAAAGACACGTTTTCTCTTTGGCTTTAAGTGCTACCATCACCACCAAAAAATAGCTTTAGGACTGGAGCCACTGATGTGGCATAAGTAAATAAATGCAAAAAGGGAAGGAGAGAGAGAGAGAGAGAGAGAGAGAGAGAGAGAGGAAAAACAGACAGAGATCTTCTGAGAAAAATTTTAAATAATGGAAGGGGGATTCTTCTTTCACTCACTTTAACTATATGAGAGACTTAGTGACTTCTGTTCAATCTACTGATTAGTAATGAAGGTTATAGCAATGAAGGTAACCATCAGTGATAAGTTTGGTCAATAGCTTTTACCTCTGATACAAAGCAATGAAAAGGGCATTCGACCTTTTTGGTATTCTTCCCTGAAACCCATCCCTCTAGTGAAAATATAAGGAAAACCCCTGCCAACTTAACATGAAGGACATTTTGCAAAATCTACAAGAAGCACCCCTCAAGACTCTGAAGGACACGAAAGCCAACGGAAGTCTGAGAAAGTATCACACACCCAAGACATCTAAGGAGACACAATGATTAAACATGATCTTTTGACTCCTGGAATAGAGAAAGAACGCTGAACGAAAAAGCCCAGTTAATCCAAATGAGATCTGAAGTTTAGTGAGTACTAATGTACCGACAATGGGCTTTCATTTCCTCAAGTGAACCTGGGAGTGTAAGATGTCAGCAGTGGAGGACAGCGGATGTGGGTGTAGAGCATGCAGGTCACTCAATCTTTGCAACTTTTCTATGACATGAAATTTTTCTCAAGTAAAATTTTATTGACACACCCAGAATTCTTTCAAACTCTTGCAGACACTCATTTTCCTTGGTGCACGACTTAAAGGTAGCTTTCTCCTTGAGTTTTAGATTCTTGCGACCTTGGGTAGTTTCATACTTAGCTCAAGGCCAGAAGATAAAAGTCTCCACGGAACTCACTCTTGTTAGAGTTACTCTTCAATTTTTTTACCTTCCTCTACAAATCACCTGCTATTGCCAGTGCTCAGACAGTTGCTTTTATTATTATTATTTTTATAGATTTTGAGGTGACTGCTCATTGCCTACTGCCCAAAACCCTAATTTATCTTTCCTAATACTTCAGATCGCAACAAAGTAATGAATTTGCTGCTACATACCTAAAACTCACTCATTAGATGTTCGTATTATGCACCACTCACCTTGTTATTGCCTAGGCATTTTTATTTTATGAATTTAACTTGTATGTGCCTGTGCATCCCTAGATCTCAATTGAGAGACTGCACCTATATGTTTGCTGATATTTAAAATTCATTTATGGACCTAATTCCTGTTTCACGATTTTACATTTGGAAATAATGGTCACAAAAACAATAGCTCCAGAATGAAAGAGAAGCACTAACCTTTATCAAATACATGCTGCCGCCAGTCCAGATGTTTAGTCTCAGTCCAACTCACAAGAAGCCTGTGAAAGGGCATCTTGAGACAGAGAAGTCCAAGGTTACAGACGATGAGCCTAAGGTGTAGAAACCCGGACTGCATGCTTTGCTTCATGTTCCACATCCAAGAAGGAGGAGCACAAGATGACGCCAGAATTTCATATTCTCTTCTTTTTCTGCACAGCCTTCAAAGTTGAAGGGGAGAGAATAAGAAAAGGAAGACCAAAGGAGGAAGGAGAATGTGAAGAAAATGAACTTATTCTAATGCCTGGAAAGAATAACCATGTTCCCTATAGTTTCCGTATGTATGCATTATTGTCACTGAGGTGCTGTGGTATGGGTGGAAGTAGTAGTGTGTGAGAATATCTCCATACCTAAACTTACTCTCTCTTTCAAACGTGACTGTGGCAGCAGAGGAGGAAATAACTTAGATGTGCTACAAGTTGGAAGGAAAAAAACATAGGAAATATGGCATTTAGGTTTGAGGAAATGAGACAAGCAATGAAATCTCCTCCCCAAATCTCCAAACACTAGACAGTTTTTGTTTGATTTCTGATGGTGAGATGGGGCACAGGATTCTTTTGCTAAAAACATTCTGAGTAGTACAAAATGTCCTCCCTTCTTGTTGCACAGTTTACACCTAAATAATGTAATTGTGCTACAAGTTCAACAGAATGGGCAGAGAAAGGAAAGAGTTTTTATGAATGAGCTAATAGATCATATTGCCATTACTAAAGTAAGCAAGCAAACATGAAATCAAGACAGGTAAGGTAAGTGACAATTAAGGGTTTGAAATAAAGGTAATTAGATCTATACTGAATATAAAATCCGTGAGAAAATTTCATGTGTGACTTATGGCTGATACATTGTGTCAACTTGGGGAGTCTGGAGGTTTAACTGAGTGATTCAGCAGGAAGCCAGGGTGCTTACTCTGTATACATCCTGAGACTGTGGAAGAGGAGGGCATGGAGACTGTGAGAGCTACATGCCCCTTGGGTGGGGGCAGGCTGTTTGCAAGGTAAAGGAGAGAAAGAGGCTGCTTGCCTGCAATTCCACACATTTGCTGGTTGTTTGCTGCCATGAACGTTTGCCCTCTGCCATGTGCTACTCTGCCTCAGAACCAGCCAAATATGGACTGAAACCTTCACAAACTGTAAGCTAAATAAACCTTTCCTTCATTTTCAGTGTTGGGTATTTTGTCGCAGCCGCAAGAGAAAAAGTAACCAAGACAGTGACCAAACCTTACCTGTTCTCCATAATTACCTTTTAATATCCCTTTTCCCTGGTGCGGGTCTACTTCAGTTGAAATTTCCGGGTGATAACTGACTCTATTACTGATGTCACAAAACCCTCCTTCAAGGATTTGGCATCCCAAAACTTCTAAGTTAGTAAAGTATAAAATTAACAAAACAATGATGGAGATTAAACAGCTTTACAAAATCATTTTATGATAGGCAGTCCAGAGACTTAAAACCTTGGGAGCCAATAAACAGACTCATAGCAATGAGCAGATGAACGTATGATTTGGACCCGTTCCAACCATTCTGCCACCAGCGCCCTTTTCTCTGTGCTGAACTAATATACTTTGTTCCCAGCGTAGTGCATGCATTTACAGACATGTGCATTTAGAAACTTATTGCTGTATACTTTTATGTTGTATAAAATATATTTTACATTGTGTCTTGGTTACTTTTTCTTTTGTTGCTGAGACAAAATACCCAATGCCCAAAATGAAGAAAGGAAAGGTTTATTTACCTTACGGTTTGTGGAGGTTTCAGTCCATACTTGGCTGGTTCTGAGGCAGAGTGGCACATGGCAGAGGGCAAACTGTTCATGGCAGCAGAGCACAGCAAAAACAAACAGCAAAAGGGAGGAATGGCTGCAAGTAGCCTCCTTTTCTCCCCTACATTGTAAACAGCCTACCCCCACCCAGGGGTCATGAACCTCTTGCGCAATCTCCATGCCCTCTTCCACAGGCTCAGGGTGTATACAAAGTAAGCACCCCAGCTTCCTCCTGAGTCACTCAGCTAAGCCTCTAGATTCCCCAAGTTGTCACAATGTGTCAACCATAACATTCCACCCCTTGTCAACCTAGCAATGAGACACATTTCCTTAAACCAAGTTCCAGATACAAAGACATGCCTATATTAGAACCATAGCACATTGTTTTATATATTTGTCTTTACACACATTGAATACTTTGTGCATGTGTTCTGCACCTTATCCTCATTTCAAACTATGTGGGACTTTCTATCAATATATAAAAATCAGCCTCATAGGTTTGAAGAGTAACAGAGGAGGTTGGGGGTGTAGCTCAGCAGCACAGTGACTGCCTGGCAAGTGGGAGGTCCTGAGTTTGAGTCCCAGTACCAAAAAAAAAAAAAAAGTAACAGAATTCTACTCTATGACCACACCGTTATTTATAAAATCATAGCCTCACTGATATGTATTCAGGTTTAGAGTTGGGTCTACTACTGCTATTGGTAATAATAATAAATATTAAACATCCTTATCTAAGCCTGTTTGTATATGTTTAGAATTATTTCCTCTAGGGTGAGACCCTGAACATAATTGTTGGGTTAGAGGGTATATCATTTAAACTATAAATAGACACTGTCAAGTAGCCCTCTAAAACAATTACAGTCTCACTAAAAATGCATGAAATCATTTTTAAGTTTTTGATCATCGGATATAATGAGGCTCAAATTTTTGCCAACAAAAAGGACAAAAAATAGCTTAAATTGACCTCTTTGTAATTATGAGGACATACCAGTGAAGCTGAGCATATTTTCACAGGATACGTATCTTTGGAAATGACAACCCATATTTCTGTATTATTTTCCTTGTAACCATTGATTTTTTAGATATTTTTAGTGTATTCTGGGTATTAAAACTTGGTGTTATATATTGCAAATATTTTCTCCCATCTTTTACATTTTCTTTTTGTTTTAAAGATCCTTTTCATTTAACTGAATTAAGTGTATATTCATTTAATTTTGACATATTTACCAATCATTTATGTTATGCCAACATTTAAAAAAATTACCTAACATAAGAAAGCCTTTGTCTGTATTTTCTTCTAATATGTCTGTATTTTTAAACCTTAAGATCTTTAATTGCCTAAGCATCTTGTGAAGAAAACTTTATTTTCTCCCAAAAGGTAGCTAATTCCCCCAACATAATTTATTGAATAATCTTTTTTATTTACTGTGCAACATATTCATTTTTATGATATAATGAGTTCACATAGGTCCACCCTACTTCTTTGGAATTATTTTCTCTTCTACTGATTTTTTCCTGCACTGTATCACATTTTCGTTTATTACAGCTTTCCCTATAGTATGTTTTGATAACTACTAAGGCGAACATCACTGTGCTTTCATAAACATTTAACTTTGCCTATTTTTACATGCTTTATCACCCAGAAGAAGTTTAGAACTAATGTGCCATATTCTCATTTAAAAACTTGGCTATCTGATTAAAAGTGGGAAAACTTTGCATTTATCCATTAAATTATGGAGAAAGAGTATTTTTAAATATTGATTTTTTTCTATCCAGGAAATTTTAAATTCTTCAAAAAAATTTTATTGTTTTCTAACCATTTTTGCTTTTACTTTATAACTTCCCTCTGCTCGTTCGGATTGGGACGTTGGTGCTTTTGGGCCTTTTTGTGTCAGCTGTTGCTCTATATAGGAGATGTCTGCCTTTTGTGCAGACCCTGAACCCTCAGCCCATCTTTTAGAACACTGGACTTGCATACAAAATTTCCTAAGGTTTTCCTCAAGGGTCAGGGAGATCACAGGAGCACAGGAAAAGTTAGGCATCAAGCTGTTAAAATGACACTTCTGTTCTTTCTTCTAATTTGGAGTTTCTTGTGTCCATGGGGCCACAGGGCTTCTAAGAGAAGAGCATCAGGCCAACCAGCTGCCCACATCGCTGCTGGGGTGGTGGCCTGACCGGCCACTGTGGAGAGGGGCGTCTGGTATGAAATTCAGAAGGATGTGAAGAGAAAGTCTGTTTCTGGATGAAAGGAGCAGAAACAGTGCACACAGTGGGGGTGTCAGATCCTAGGCTTGAACCTTCCTTGTAGCTGTTCCTGTGTAAAGCTGAGGAAAGGCCCAGTCATTAGACTTCAGATGTTAATACCTACTTTGTTTGTGTCCCTGTCGTATTAAATGGGATATTGTATTAAAAATGCCTGGTATACAGCAGATGCTCTGCAAGTGGAAGCCTTTGCTGTTACTGGTGATATGATGGTGGACTTTGAGTTTTAGAGGCCTGGTTTGGGGTCGTGGCTGTGCCCCTTCCTGGTGGTGTGATGTATGATGAGCTACTTTTAAAGTTTCAGTTTCCTCCAGTTGGGCTGCACATAAAGATTTAAGTGAGAACATGTAACTCTTGGAACTTCAGGGGCTACGATACTTCATGCAATGGTGGCTGGTAATCCTGCCAGTCCTGGCAGTCTTCCCTGTTTCTGAGGGTAAGAGATAGGTTCTAACTGGGAAATAGAGAAGACATGTGTTTTAATATCTTAGAGTAAAGCTGAATTCTGTAATGACATTATTTAAAGGAGACTTTGTGTATGATGAAGAATTTCAGGATTTTGAGTTAATGAATTTTGTGTTTAAAAGACATTCTCAGATTGTTTTCCATAAAGCTCTATTATTATAAGGGTCCCAGGTAATCCTCCAAGGCAGTCACTCAAAACCAAGTACCTAACTTCTGTCATGGCACTGAGTAGCACGAAATACTACTTTACTAAGGTGTAACGAGGCTGACTTGCAGCCCTGCTTTCTTGCCCCGAGCCTCAAGCAACGGTGACATGGAAAAACAAGGGAAAAATGGAGACATTGCAGTGGTATTGAGCCCAGTGTCACTCGTTCTTTAGAGCAGGGTAACACTAAGCTTTTTCATTTATTCATTGACTTTAAGCATAAGAGAGATGCATCTAAGTTGTTTTTAGTTAAGTGAATGAACTGGTTATCATAATGTTGAGTCTGAACCAGAAGTTCTTTCAAATTAGAGGGGCATAGGACTAACTGTGGTGTAAATGCTGACATCCATATGAAAGAAACTATTTGCTAAGATACTTCTTTCCAGATATATCCAGATTCAGATCAGTGGTCGATTGAAACATTCTGGAAGAAAAGCCAGATACTAATCCTTCACCACACTATGCCAGTCATTCATTCTATCCTTGGGGAAAGAATAAAACAAAATAAAAACAAAAACAAAACAAACAAAAAACAGCAGTCCTTACACACAATTAACCACTAAGTCAAGTTTTATGAATGACTACTCAACAATCATCAAATCTGTTGCCAGCATCTATGAGTTTTAAATTTACTACTCAATGATTTTCTAAGAAGTAACCTACTCCAAGGGTTAAATGGGAAAAACCATCTTCCCTTATGCATGTGGAAATGATGTGCTCATAGGGATTGGAGGAAGAGTTATAAATGTGCACCTTTGTGATATTGATCCCAATTTAACATGATTACATGATTCATCTGGAATTTCTCACTACAAGTGCTGAAAGGTAGGCACCATGAGAGAGGTCACTGGTCTTTCCCCACCCTGCTTCTGAAAGACTTTTGACCTTCATAAAAGGAAGGTGGAGGCAGAGTTTACAGCTTATCAACAAATGTCTATTAAATTTGGATCATTTACCCTATTTTTCCAGGTGTGGTGATTGGGAAAGAATTGCACCCGAGTAAAAAACATGCACAGAAGATCTGCTTACTTCCCCTTCTGAAGGCTTGGCATTATTGGCTTTCTGAGGAGGTGCCAAGAGGGATCAGGTAGGGGGAGGCAGGGGCATGATTCTCACTTAGTTCAGATCTGTCTTAGAGCAAAGAACCCATAGCAGGCATTTTCAAGTTAGACTGCACTTAGAATTTTCGGGGGAGTTTTCAGAATAGAAATGTGTTGGCTTTCCAGGTAACTCCAGTGTACACCTGTGGTGAGGACCATGGTTCCAGACACTCATCAGAAAGGTTAATTTTCATTGTTCTTAACCCATGAAATATAATCTGACAAGCCTTATTTATGTGGAAACAGTGGTAAGATCAGGGTTTAAATTGGTAGCTTCAAAGAAGAAATAAACATGCAGGAAAAGTCCCAGGTATGTGTTCTTAACCTGTGATCCATGTATTTCAGAGGGATTCCATAACTCTTGATATGTATGACAGATTTTGAGAATACGTGGGTCTCCACATTAGTACGGAGTAAGATAAAAAAGTGAACGGGTTCATCCATTTCAGAAGATAACCAAAGGAAGCCACAGGCAGCAAATCCTTTAGGAACCACCAACTGAACATCCAGTGTAGTGCAGTCCACTCCTACACGAAGGCACACATGTAGTTTCTTCAAGAGAAAGTCTGCAGATGCTGAATACGTCCCCAAACCTTCACCTTTCTCTTCTTATTTCTGCACCCTGGCACTACAGGGGCCACCAGTCTCTGGTTTCCCACATCCATTCTGACCTAGAGAAATACTCCTTTCCTGGAATACCTTAGCACAGCTGAGTGAACTTGATCTTCTCCAGACCACACATGGTGATGCAAATCTAACAATGGAAATGAGCAATCAATGATGAAATGGGTCATGACAGTCACAAGTCAAATGGGGGATTTTGTTTACACTCATACTCCAGGTTTCTCTTGCACTTTCTGGATAGCTTAACAACTCTCCTTCCAGCCCTCTCTCTCCCCTGGCTAGGATGGTTCTAGCTCTGGTGACATGGGGATCAACAGAACCTCACAAACCACCAAGGGACTCCCTTATTACTTCCTCAATGCCTTCATACTGCTCAGTATCCATGCATTTTAAACCTGGACTGGTGAGGGAATAGGTTTGGATTCACATGTTAAATCCTACCAAAGGATAAAGGCATCCTAGCAGAGCTTCTTTCTTTTTATTAGTACATGTTTTTAGTGCACAATGTTTGCATTTTTCATAGGGAGTACAGCACATGCAATGAACATATCTTAATTACTTTTCATTCCTCTTTCCCTCCCTCCATCTAGATTTAGATCTGTGTCTCATTTGCAGAAGATCTGTCCTCCTCTAACAAAATTTCTTACGTTGAACTGTGTAAATGGGCAGCCTGTTAAAATGCAGATTCTCTGCATTGGTGACTCTGAGGACCACTGTGAGAGAGGGGGCCTAGAACATTCTGTTGAGAATGATGCTGAAGCTGGTGGCCAGCAACAGTACCAGACCCTTCAGCTGTGTCTCCCATGGCATTGGGAAAGGGACAGTGCCGCCCTGATGGCATGGACTTAATATGTCAGACAATGGCTCCTGCTTCAGGTTATCGACCCTGTTTCTATTTGGAGCACTAGGAGGTTGTGCCAGGTGTAACATCATTGCAACCCTTTAGCTCATAGAGAAACTCATGAATAAGAAACAGCTCATCCTGTGACACTGACTTGGTGAATCATATGTCCCTGAGTCTTACAGTTCTGGGCCTGGAAGTTGTTGAGTACTAAATTATTATTAAGAGTAGCAGTGTTACTACTAATAAACTCAGTGATGGAAGCAGTAATAATGAGCATTTATTGAGGGATTCCAATGTTCCAAACTCTGGTTATACAGCTTGCATATATTGCTATATTCATTCTCAGAAGAATACTCCGAGTTTCCATTTTTTGGAGCGCAGTTTTCCCAATGGAGTGAGGCCCAAAAAAGTTTAAGAAACTTGCCAGCCATCACTCAGAGAGTGAAAAGTGGGGCTTAGACTGAGACTCATAGTTTTTGGGTGAGATGGCTGTGTGTATAACCATTACGATACAGTACCTCTACTGCCAGGGGCCCAACTTAGTCCCAGGCTGACACCTGGTTGACTGCAAATGAAGAAACCATTAAGATGTTCTTTTAGTAGTTGCTGAATATCAACTATATACTTGGTTTTCTTTCTCTATATTGGTAACTGGACTCATAGCATGGTAAATACTAAGCATGTTCTCTATGAATGTTCACTGGGTACATTTGGGAGCCATCTGGCTGTAGCATTTATATTTTCAGGTATGTATAATAAAAATTCTCATTATTTTTGCTGCTCACAGTTTAAATCCCTGAGAAGGGCGCTGATACCCTCTGTCATCCATGATTGCTATTGTGGATTAGTAAGGAAACATGACCAGGAGAAAACAGAATTCATTCAGTATTTCATGCCTGGAGTGATTATAGAACTTCAGTGCAATAGATGAGCCAATAGAATAGTGGCATGAAGCTGCCATATATCAGTGGAAAGCAGGAGGCGGGAGGCAGTTGCCTTCCTAGCCTGATACGAATATTTGGCGCAGTTGCTGAAATCACTGGCCTGCCTTGGCATGTGATAGTCATGGCATACAGCAATGCCGCCACATGGAAATGCTTCTAGACAATGCAGCCTTTACAGAAGATAACATTTTGGGCTACCTCGTGAACTGCAGTTACTTTGTATTGATATCACATTTGTCCTCAAAATTGTGCAGTTTTAAGAAGACCTCCCAGTGCTCCCTTTGTCCATAGCGTTTTCTAGTTCCTACCTGCTACAAGGTATGTTGGTGCTGAAAGGGGGCAGTTTCTAGGCAAACCAGCCAGCACTTGCTCAGGGGTACTGGGGCCTCTGGCACAATGATAGTGGCTTAGAACCCAGGCTTGTGTGGTTGAGAACAACAGCAACTGAGCCTGACTAAATTTATTAGAAAAGAAAGGCATTTATTGGAAAACTTGTGGTAGTTTACAAAAGGAAATAGCTAAAGACCCGTACAGAACAAGAAATGGGTGATACGGGCATCAAGGACAAATGTTCTGTTTTTTCAAAGGTTCATTATCAGGATGGAAGCATTCACTTGCTCTTGGTGGTACCCCAACCAAGGCTTCTGGCCTTGCTCGGGTCGAGATCCCGACCTTGGGATGAAAGACAAGAAAACTCAGACATTCCTCTCCCTTTACCCGTTTCCCTTCGGCGTGTGGCAGTGTAGCTTTTCTCAGCAAAAAGATGTTTGCTTCCCACTCCTTGACCCTGAGGTGGCTTGGGTTACTCCCATTAGCCAGTAGTAAAGGTGACACGTGTGTTTGAGTGTAGACCTCAGGGAACCCAATAAACTTATTATCTATTTATTGGAGTTTTGCTGTGATGTTTAAAACCCTGTGTGCACTTGACTGGGCTAAGAGTTACCCAGATAGCTGATAAATATTAGTGATTGATAAGTATGTCTCGGAGGGTGTTTTGGAAGAGATTAGCATGTGAACTGGCAGATAAAGAAAACCACTCTCAACCAGGTTGAGTGTGCTTCACCGAGTCCATTTTGGGCTCCAATGGAAACAAAAGAGGGAAGAATGAATTCACTTTTTTGTTTTAGACCAAGACACCCATCTTTTCCTGCCTTTGTGGACACTGGCACTCCTGGTTCCTACCCCTTCTGATCTGGGGACTTATATTGCCCCCTCCCTATACCCTGTCAGGCTATTTGCCTGGGACTGAGTCACTGGTCCCAGTGCTTCTCAGGTCTTGGAGATTGAACTAAATCATACTACCGTTTTTCCTGGTTCTCCAGCTTTCAGACAGTAGGCCGTGGGAGTTCTTGGCCTTCATAATTTCATGAGCTACTTTTCATAATTCATTCATTTTCTTTCTTTCCTGCTCTCTCCCTCTTTCCCTCCCTCCTTCCTTCTCGCTCTTTCTCCCCCTGCCTTCCAGGCACACAGTCTTAGTCCATTTTGTGCGGCTACAACTCAATTTCTGAGACTCGCTAATTTATAATGAACAGAATTTTATTGACTTAGGTTTTCAAGACAGAGAAATCTAAGATTGAGAGACTGGTAATGTCCCAGGCCTTCTTGCTGTGTCATCCCATAGTAGAAAGGCAAAGAAAGGGTGGGAGAGTAGAGAGAGGTCAACTTCTTCTCTAATGAGCCCTCTCCCGTGATGATGGCATTCATGCGTTCACTTGCCCTCATCGCTTAATCACCTCTCGTCATAACCCAACTCTCACACGGGAGATTAAGTTTCCAACGTATCGTTTTGGGAGATCACACATACAAACCACAGCACATACACACCCTATTGGTTGTGTTTTTCTAGGGAACACTGACTAAGGCACTCATAAAGCCATGGGAACAAGTCTGGACTAGCAAGCACCAGGGAGGATCAGTGGCCACATCAATAGTGAAGAGCTGTTTCTGCTGAGGTCCTATTTTCCAGTGTATCATTACTCTGTTGTGCAGCAAGATATTCCCAAAACATGGTAGCTTCAAACAATAATGACATTTCTTATTTCATCATCTCTGAAGGTCAGGAATCCAGCTGCACCCAACTCCGGCTTGGAGTCTCTCAGGAGTTTCCAGGCAAAATGTTGAGCAGGGCCTAATGGTCTGAAGAGTGGGAGGCACTTCTGAGGTGACTCTCACAAGGCTGACAATTTTCCAGTTGGCTGGAGACCCCGAAGTTTCCCACATGAGGGTCTCTCTGCTCCAGGTGCTTCAGTGTCTTCAGGACAGGATGGCCAACTCACAGTACAAGCAGTCAAGGAAAGCCAGCTGAAAGTGGCCATACCCCAGAAGTCCCATAACTTTACTCTGACACATTCTGTTTACTAGAAATGAGTCTCTCCTTCAGCCTGCATTCCGGAGGAGAGGAATTAGCCTCTATGTTTTGAAAGGAATGATCTGAAAGAATTTTCAGGATCTTTCAAAAACTACCACAAAGAGCCGTTCTCTAGTCAGCGGTCCTGCTGAGTGTAGATGCACAGGTGCGCCTTGAGATCAGCATGGCCAGCCCACATCAGCAGGAACTCCCAGTCAACACGCAGACGCACAGGCCAGGTGAATGCTTTAGGCAAGAAGGTTTCAGCATGGCCCGTTATACAGCAATAGTTAACTGATGGCCTACTGAGGCTGCAGCTGTGGAGGGATGCTTCTCCAGTGAAGGGTCAGGATGTTGCAAGGCACAAACCAAGGTCAATCAGAGTACATGTGTTTAAGGGACCAGTGGCTTAGTAAGGAAATAAGATAGACAGTTGTATCTAAGGAAAATAAAACAGTAGAAAGCATTTTGAAGGTCCCAACTGTTCACAGATTGTACACTCCACATATTTTCTGTTACTGTTATGAAATGCCCAAAGCAGATTAACTTTATGAGAAAAGAAGTTTACTTAGTTCACAGTTTGGGAGTTGGAAGGCCCAACCAATGTAGTGCAGAATATGGTGTAGTCTTCTATGGTGTAGTTCCATGTCACTATGTGGTAACTGGTAGAGGTGGGACTGCCTGTGACAGCAGCCCACAGCCTCATGTTTATCTTAGAACATCTTTGTAAGGTGAAGCACTTTTGGATTGATCACCCATCTTAGTTTTCCGGACAGTCTTGGTTAATACATGATATCCTGGTATTGGGCTCTGATCACAGTCACAAAGTCTTGGCTTGGTCAAGAAACTACATGGTCTGTTTAATCATGTGCCATGATGAAAAGAGGTGTCCACAGTTCAGTCAATACCTGGATTTTTCACTCTATAGTAAAACAGTGAAAAACAAATGGTACTATCATATTTTTCATTTGAGAATAAATTAGAAAAATTAGAATCATGGAAACTGATTTCAGGGCTAGATGGACAAGGCAAGACTTTTAACAGTCTTCTTAACCTGTTTTCTACAAGCTTATGTATTAATTTTCCTACAGCTTCTGGTTAGAAAAGCAAACTGTTTTTGATATCAATATGAATGGGAAATTCTCTTTTACTTAATGTGCAAATGAAGAAGTTTAAAGGCGCTGCCATTATTTGAAAAATTTGCATGAGTTAACAACTTACTTTTTCTCTGATCAGAGATGTCATTACTTTTCTAGAAAATAATAATAAAAGTAGTACTACTACTAATGATTCACATTATGTGGAGCTTTGCACTCAAAATTATTCATTTTCTTTCGATTTTCAATCAATTCCTCCAAGTTAATTAGCAATCTTTAGTACCTACTGTTGTAGTCAGGGTTTACAAGGGGAAACAACTTAATACAGATACATAATTTATAGAATTATTTTACAGCAGTCACCCAGAGAGTCATACATAAAGAAAGTGCAGGAAATCTGTCCACACACTAGAGACCCAAAGAATCCAGCTGAGGGCCTGGATCCCATGGCAATGTACTGCATGAGTCCAGCTGAAGACCTATAACCCATAACAATGCCCCCATGAGTCCAACTGGAGGCCTAAACCCATGACAATGTCCCACACAAGTGTGTGTCATGGATCTGCACTGGGAAGGCCCAAAGTTCAGTGGTGGAAGCTAGAAAGTCTGTGCCAGTGGGATGAAGGATCTGCGACAAGCTTCTCCGGGACATTGAACAGTGCACCATCTTCCCCTACAGAGCCAGGAGGTGATGCTCAAAGTAAGGACCAGAGCTCCCCCAAAGTGAATCTTAGCCATTCACAGTGACATCAAGGTCCTGTGCTCCTTTGCCAATGAAAATAGCTGAGCTCATGTCAGGAAAACCAGCACAACAAGCTCCTCCAAGAGTACCAATAGCCTTCAACAACCTACTTCTTCCTTGCCAGTTCCATTTTTATGTTGTTGTGTGGACACATCCTCAGGTGGGCCTTGCACGCCCATTACCACAGTGGTTTGGTTCACCTGGGTGTTACAAGTTGACCTCCAGTTATCAATCCACCACACTCACCAAATAATTTGTTTTAGACCATTTTGTTCTAACAGAATATCTGAACCTGACTAATCTGTGGTGAAAGGAAATGTACTGGCTCCTGATTCCGAAAATGGGACCGCAGCCGTAGAGACCCTGGCATCTGTTCTTGCGAGGGTCTTCACATGGCAGAAAGCTGAAAGGACAGGAGAAAGTGAGACCACTCCTGGGAGCTGGGTTTTTTTTGACAATCAATTCCTGAGAGCTCTGACCCAAACACCTCTCAGTGTTATGTCTCATCTCCCAACACTGCTGCGTTGGGGTTAAGTTTACAAAGCAGTCTTTCCAGAGGATATACTCAAACCATAGCAGATCTTGTTATAGTTTATTTAAATAGTCTATAGTCGCATTTGTAACCACATTGGATTTAGGCATTTAAATGTAGACAAAATTTTCCATATAATGTGAAAGAAGAATGTAATATTTATATGTATGAGATACTTTTAGTCACTAATGAGAAATTCCTACTTTTAACCCCATAAATATATGCTTAGTTTTGAAATTTTTTTCTCATGAATGAAATGGCACATTTATACACTTATGCAAAATTTAAAAATTAGCATGATTGTATTATGGTTTAATATTTACCGAGGCAAAATTTTTCTCCATCTTATTTGTCAAAATCTCCTTGTTGGTTTCCATGCATGTTGTTTCCTTTTAAATGATTTTATAATCAGATCCTCAAGTTCCAATTTTAAAATTCTTGTTGGGGACAGATGATTTTATTGTAGTACTGGGAGTGTGGCTCAGGAGGGCTCTGCCACTAAGCTATATCCCCGGCCCTCTTTTATTTATTTATTTATCTTTTGGTAACAAGGTTTTGCTCTGCAGTTCAGGTTGGCCTTGAACTCACTTTGTAGCCCAGGATGGCTTCAAACTCACAGTAATCCTGCTGCCTCAGCCTCCTGAGTACTGGGACTGCAGGCATGTGCCACCATATCCTCCTGGGGACAGATGATTTTAAATGCAGTAAAATTGTTCTGTATAATACTATTGTGGTGAACACATGATATATTGCATTTGTGAAAACCAAACCAAACCAAACTAAACCAAAACCAAAACCAAAGCCAAAGCCAAAACCAAAACAATCACAACAAATAAAAAGCCTGTACAACAGAATAAACCCTGCTATGTTATGGTCTTTTAAAAGTCAGTAGTGCTTTATTAGGGTTAGTTCATCAACTGTACCATACCAATGCATTAAAAGCAGGGAAACTGAGGTGAAACAAAGAGATATGTGAAAATTGAACTGCTCAGTTTTTCTATAAACCTAAAATTTCTGTAGAAAATGAGGTCTTTTATTTAAGAAATCCTTTTGGGACTTTTGTTGGAAGTTGAACTGGTGAAATTGTGGAGAATTGGCACATTTAAAGGTCAAATCTTTGCAACTTGGAGCATGGGGTTAATTCAGATTTTTTTTTAAATTTTATTTTAAAGACAAAAGAATGGAGACATATGAACCAGAAAAGCCATAAACAATACAGAAAATACAAAGTTATACAGAATATAGTAGGGAATTAGAACTGCATGTTGTATTACATAGTTATCTTCACATTAGTTAACACAAAAACATTAAAGGAAATACCAAATTATAGAGAAGATAGTAGGGAATTTGCACTGGATGCTGTATAATATAAAGTTATCTTCACTTCTGTTAATACAAAAACTATTGAGGAAATACAGAATTATAGAGAACATAGAAGGGAATTAGCTCTGGATGCTGTCC
>PVLD010027749.1:0-20327 GCA_004027595.1 Dinomys branickii
ACCACATCTCCCCCGGCATCTCAGAGGAATACGCCCAGTTTAAACTTCCCAGCCGAGGTTCCGGCATTCACGCTCACCAAGTCTGTCTCGAGCTGGTGGTGTTTATTAAGGAGGTTCGCTCCCTTGCTGCTCACCCGGTCGCCATCTTCCTGAGTTCCTGTGCTTTTATTTTTGAAAATAAAAAAAAAAAAGAAATATGCAGTGTACATACAAGAGTACTACTTAGCCAGGAAGAAGGATAATCTGATTCATTCCTAGGAAATTGATGCACCTTGAGTCCATAATGCCATATGCAATAAATCAAACCCAGATGGGTAAATGTCACATGGTTTTTCTTATATACGAGCCTGAAATATAAATACTTTAAAGAAGAAAATAAAAGACAGACAACAGGGAGGTAGACTCATGAAGTTGGGACAGGAATCTCAGCATGATGAGAGGGAGGTAAAGGTAAGGAGAAATGTCAAGTTGTGCTATGCGTATGTTCCAGTTCTCATTGATGAATCCATTTATTATGTATTGCAACCATGGACATACTAACAAAAATTTTAGAACTTTATGAATATATACCTACAGGGAAAGGTACAAAATCTGCCAATATATGCATTTAAATTCTGATCATGTAAAAGCACACGATTCTAGGCCAGAAGTTACTTTCTCCTTGATGGGACACAAAACCCAACACTCACATATGGAGAAGTATATTTGGCTCACATGTTGCAGAGGTTTGAGTCCATAGCCAGCTAGTTCCAAGGCAGGGCAGCAGCACAGCAGGGCAGAGGGACTTTGCAGAGGAGGCTCCCCATGACAATGCAGGCAGGAAGCAGGGCAGGATCCAGCGAAGAGGAGAAAGTGAAGCAGAAATCCTGACCTAACTGAAGCCATTTTGCTCAACAAAGCTGAAGGCGTCTGTTCTCTGCCACTGAACTCAGCTAAACCGTATGATTTGTCATCAGACTGAAGCTTCTGTGAATGTGCTAAAAACAACTTTGCTATGTACAGCTATGCTCACCACAAGATACCCACTGTACCACTACCTTCAGCTAAAGCTTATCTAGGTTTTGTAACTTCTGTTTGCCACCCTATAAAAAAAGACAAGTTCTCTGTAATCAAAGCCTCAGCCTATGGAAATTACTCCTCTGTGGACTGCAGGCATTAATAATATTTCCTTGCTCCATGCTGCTCCTTTCCAAGCTCCTTGCTGACTCTATTTTGGCTCAATTGACTCAAATTCTTCTGGGAGATGCTTCCACGCCATCTCTTCCACCAGGCTTCACCTCCCAGCCTCACTCCCAACACACTCAACAGTGAATGAATCCAGGGCCACAGCCACGACCCAGACACTCCCACAGTCCCCCATGGGTACATGAGGTTTTGCCTGCCCTCTAGACAGAAGCCCTAACAGCAAGTACAACCTTTTATTTGTGAATCAGGCAGAAGTAAATAACATGTAATCTTGTGTAGTAACTGACATAGTTTGAAATTCATCAAGCTCTGACAGTGTACAAGTAAACTACAGCAATACAGGATGAATTTTCACAGCGTGATGAAATCATTGTTAATGTTATTTTATTTACTAGTGGTGACAACTGACAAAAAAAAATTTGATCCAGTAACTGAAGTCCTGGAAGCCAAGACTTGCTGTGGCAGCACCTGCCCTGGGAGCTTGGCTGGAGACTACGGACGAAGAGAGGACATGAGGAAAGGGGACCCGGAAGAAAGTCAGAGTCCAGAGACTCCCTTGGTGTTAACTCAGATGTCCTGAGCACTCTTACCGGTCCGAGGGACAGAGATAATAAAGCAGACTCCAGGAAGCTGAATGGGCCAAAGTTCTCAGTGTGACCACACTGATGCTGTGAGGGCAGTGTACAGGTAGGAACCTCACACACCCTCCCTCCCACCTAGCTCCGTGGAGGCCTCCGAGTCAGGACTCCGGGGTATTCTCTGAAAGCATTTTTTCAAAAGAGCTCTTTTAAAACTTTTTCTCTCTCACGGGCATACTGTTCTTAATTTCCATGAAACTCCTCATGTACTCATAATTTTACCTTCCTGACATCTACAAAGGCTCTTCCAGTTAAAAATAAAAACACTTTTAAAACTTTATTTCAAGCTTTAGCCAATTATACATCACAATGTTAATTTACTGAGGCAAGTGTTTTCTGACCTATAAACAGCTTTCTCTTTGTTTTTTGGTTATGAATTTTCTTTTCCCATCAGCCCAATGGCTTTCTTTCCCTGATGCAGTGGGATTCCCGTCTCACTATGCAGGACTCATTGCAATAGTTGTGTTCCGTTTCCTCTGTGCCCAACTATAGCTATGCGTTACCTACTACAGGTTCTTGAGCTGTTCCATCTACAGGCTCCTGTGCTGGTGCATCTGCAGAAGTCTATGCTGTTTTATCTGCACATGTATTTTTGACATTTGACATACACAAGATACCATATATATTTTATGGTTGTCGTTAAACTTAGCTATCATGTTTCCAAGAATCAAGAAGTTATCTTTTTAGAAACGTCAACATTCAGATGACCGACATAGTATGTACCTAAATGTCTCTTAAGTAAGTAAGTACATGATTGGGTAAATTAAAGAAGTGAAAAATGAGAAGAAAAACATGAGATTAGTTGCATTCCTTGCACTCTATATATTAAGGAAAATGTGAGCATCAAGGACCTGTGAGGCAGTTCTACATGGTTACATGGTGGCTTCGAACCTTGGGTTAAAAAGCGGAATCGCTGCTGTTTGAAGACCTTACCCACAGAGCAGGTGTGGAGCTGAAAGCTGAGTCGCTGTGAAGAAGGATCCTGGAGACTGACCGGCCAGCACCTTCTGTAGAGCGGGTCTGCAGAGCAGGAGCAGGACGAGCGCCGCACCGGAGCCCTCTGCGGGAATCTGCGTGTGAGCGCTTTCTGTGCGCTCACTGGGATTCACCGCGCGGTGCTCTTCGCTTGCATTTTAAATGCATCTTCCTTCTTTAAATCTGGAGGCCTGTGTTTCCCCCTCCGGTGTGGGGCGCAGAGGGGGCGGGGGCGCGGCGGTGCAGACGGCCAGGTGGTGCGGAGCAGCTGTCGGGCTCCCCGGGGTCCGCGGACCCGCCCGGCGGTGAGCGCGGGGTCAGCGCCTGCCCGGGACGGCGCCTCCCAGCCGCTGGGACTCGGTAATAACCGAGGCGGGGACACCGCGGTCACGACGGCGGGGACGGGCATCGCATCCCGGGACGGAAACGCCGCAGTCTCCGCCCGTCCCCGGCCTGGGCGGCGGCGCGACCTCACGGACAGGCGCGGCGGGGAGCAGCCCCGGGCCCGGTTGCCGGGTGCGCACCGTGCACCGGCTCGGTCCTTGCTGCCGCCTTCGCCCTCGGGGCCCCGCTTGGTGCTGCGGACTGGGAAGTGGGGTCCCGTCGTCCCCTTAGGCCCGCGCGGCCCCCTCCGTCCTCCTCCTCCTCTGGTCGGTCCAGGGCGGGGCTGGTGCTCGGGCTTCCCGACCTCCCGGCTGGAACCAGCGCCGGTTCTGAACTGGCTCGCTGCGCGCTCGTCCCAGCCTTGCCGCTTTCTGCGGCAGCTCTGCGTCCTCTCTCGAGGGTCTCGGGGTGCGATCAGCGGTAAGGTGAGTATTGAGGGGGTCTCCTGCCAGGTTTACTGCAGTGCTGTTCACAGCAGCGGGAGGAGGGAAGCAGACTCTGTGTCACCTCGGATGGACCAGCAGAGGATGTGGCTCCCAGGCAAGACGGAATTCAGCTCATCCATGTAAAGCAGGATTTCTTGAAACGCGCTTGGAACTTGGCATCCTTGTACTCTGTGAAATAAGCAAACACAGAGACAAGCACCGCCTGACTCGTCTGGGATCTGAAACAGTTGCTCTCCTGGAAGCTGAAAGTGAAATGCGGCTGTCTTAGGCTGAGAAGGTGCACAGCAGCGGCTGATCAAAGGGAAGCACTGGACTCCCACAGAACCGGAAGCTGTGGGAGCTCCCGGACAGCGGGCGACTGCAGCTCATAAAGCACCGCACGTTTCACAAGCCGGAAGGAAGGTTTCACACCAGATGATACATGTGCGAAAGGCGGGTATTTTAAACTAATTCACACGTTATAGAAAGAATGCACCTACTGGAACATTGCATGGTGCCCCACTGATAAGATACTTTGTGATTTTTATAATCAGTTAACATATTAACAAGTATTTTAAAATATATAAATAATAAAATTTAAAACAAAAAATGCAAATCGATGACCTAAATTTACATTGTGAAAAACTGGAGTAAGAAGAGAATGTTATACTCAAAGCTTGTAGCACAAATACAGTAAGAAATATTAGGATCTTTTTTAAAAAGACAAAAATTCGTTAAGTTGTTTATAGCAAAAATTTATACTTTGAAATGATCATCAGATTAGGGAACGATTTCACCATGCTATTGTACTATAAATGAGACAAAACTCAATGAATAAAATTAGAATTCGAAACAAACAATACTAATGATTCTACAAAAAAAGAAAATTATAAGATACTCGGAAGCATTACAAAGAAAATGGATGACATATGAAATAAACTTAGTGTGGAACATAATCTACCAATATCAAAACGAGAGAAAAATCTATATAAACTAATACTACGATTACTGAATCTCTGCCCCAAACCCTGCCACACAGGAAATCCCTGGACCACATTGCTTCTTGGTTGAATTGTACCAAGCCATGGAAAGAAGTAACACCAATCCGTCTGAAACTATTTTTAAAAATTGAAAAGAGGCAATATTTTCTGACCAATTTCAGTGAGGCTGATATTAGGTGATTCAAAAGTCAGACAAAATTTCATCAAGTAAAACCAATAAGACAATTGATGCGAAAACTTTCAGAAAATACTGTTAAAGCAAAGTTAGCAAGGTTTTGAACAGAACTTCCACTGTTAACAGAGGGAAAGTATTGTGAGAATGCAATAAAATCAGTTCATATAAGGTAAAATTTAACACAGTAATGGAGAAGCATATGATTACCTCAACTTGAAAAATTTTTTGACAATATTCAATGTATTTTTCATATTAATTTTAATGTTTTCAATATTTAAATTTCAACAAACAATATAAGCACATTTACTGAACATAAATAAATGGGATAAAGAATTTCTGTTTCTTGGTTACTTTTCTTTTGTTGCTGACACAAAATATTCAATGCTCAAAGTTGAGGAAGGAACGGTTTATTTAGCTTACAGTTTGTGGAGGTTTTCAGTGCATACTTGGCTGGTTCTGAGGCAGAGTGGCACAGTTCATGGCAGCAGAGCACAGCAAAAACAACTAGCAAAAGGGAGGAAAGGTGGCAAGCAGCCTCTCTCCCTCCCTTACATTGTAAACAGCCTACCCCCACCCAGGGGGTGTGTAGCTCTCACACAGTCTCCATGCCCTCCTCTTCCACAGGCTTAGGATGTGTACAAAGTAAGCACCCTGGCTCCCAAGGAGTCACTCAGCCAAACCTCTAGACTCTCCAAATTGACACAATGTATCAACCATAGCAACATGCAATATCTAAAAGCTAAATTTGGGGTATATTTAATATTAGTTCATTCTAAAAAGCCTCAGTATACAGCAAACACAAGATGAACTTTTGAAAAAGAAAAATGAGAAAGTTTGGCAATAAAATTAAGAAACTACCTGTAAGAGCAACAGCCAATAGTGGCTTTGCTTGAATGTAAGTCATGAAGATACACACTGATTTTATTTTGTAAGGAATGGAAGAACACAAGGAGTGATCTTGGTATGAGTCTATTCTGCCTGTGTGTCAATAAGTATTCATGTCTCATAAACACAGGGATGGGTTTACAGATCTCTAGGAACCTCTTTCTCTTCTAAATGAGCCTGTACAGGAATTCGAGCTTGACATCTGTTCCCCTGGGCTTCTCCCTTGGGTGAGACTATCAGCTGCATAAAGGAGCAGTATGAAAGGCTTTTGCGCCCGTGAAGGCAGACACATGCAGTACACTCACTGTTGGGATCTGGATGCTGACAGTGAAGCCACACTCTTCCTGCAGGCATCTCTGAGCGCGTCCTTGACCCTCTCATTTCGGAGGCTGTAGATGAAGGGGTTCAGCGTCGGGGTCACAATGGTGTTCAGCACAGTGGCGAACTTGTTGACGTCTATCACACTGCCCTTCCTGGGCCGCACGTAGATGAAGATGGAGCTCCCATAGTAGAGCGTGACCATGGTGATGTGAGAGACACAGGTGGAGAAGGCCTTCTGCCGGCCCTGCGCCGAGGGGATCCTAAGAACCGCGAGGATGATGCAGGTGTAGGACACGCCCGTCAGCAGCAAGGAGCCCAGCAGCAGCAGGGACGAGGAAATGAAATCCGCCAGCTCAGCCACCCCGGTGTCCGCACAGGCCAGCCTGAGCATGGGGGCGCTGTCACAGAAGAAGTGATTGACCACGTTAGGTCCACAGAAGGGCAGAGGCGCAGTTAGGATGGACGGCGCCAAAATGGACAAAAATGCACCCAGGTAGGAGCCCAGGAGCAGCAGTGTGCACGTCTGTCTGCTCATGATGACCATGTACCTCAGGGGCTGGCAGATGGCCACGTACCTATCGAAGGACATGGCGGCCAGCATGAAGAACTCTGTGGAGCCCAGGAGGAAGTAGAAGAACGACTGCGTGAGACACCCCACAAAGGATATTGCCCTGCTGAGTGAGAAGGTGTTGGCCAGCATCTTGGGCACCACCGTGGAGGTGATGGTCACCTCGAGGAAGGACAGGTTGGCCACAAAGAAATACATGGGTGAGTGCAGGCGGTAGTCACACCGCACCAAGAGGATAATCACGGTGTTTCCAATCAGCGATGTTAGGTACATGAGCAGGAACACACAAAAAAGAAGTATTTCCACCTTTTTCTCATTCTGAAACCCCAGCAGGATGAACTCAGTAACGCTAGTCTTGTTTCTGTAGTTCATGAAGTTTCCTCCTCCACCTGGCAGAGGGTAAGAGAAGTTCGTATCCTGATCCTAGAAGCAATCTGCTTATGACAGTTAAATATCTTTTTTTCGTGGAGGTATAATAATGAGAGGAAATGTTTGTTTTTATAAAGCACTAGGTGAGATTAAAAGAGGATAAATGTTTAAATTAAAAAATAATCAGTACAGCAAAAGACACATTGCCAAGAATCCCCTCAAAATCCTTCCCTTTGCTGACAGCATGCCGATTGCACTCTTCTGGCCATTTTTTGAATCACTTCTGGAGTCCTCTTTCCTGAGTGTGGTCATTTGCACAGCTGTGGCTGCCTCAGTGTCTTCAATTGATTCAAAGCATTTACTGTTTTGGTTATTTTGAGTTTGCAAGAGTCAGGTGTCACAAGTTCCCAGATGTGAAGAGAAAGGTGAATGAGGAGGACACAGAGCAGTGTTCATAGGAGCTGCCTTTGCATTGGCTGGAGCCCAAGGGTGACATCACTGGATTTTAGATTTAGTTTAGTTTTTTTTTTTTTTTTTTGGTGGTACTGGGGATCGAACTCAGGACCCTGCGCTTGCTAGGCAAGCGCTTATTCCACTGAGCTATATCCCCAGCCCGACATCACTGGATTTTAACCACACCTTATAATGGCATTGAGGAAGGACTCCCAGGACTGCTTCAGAAAGTGGCAAACAGCGATGGGATACATGTGTTCAATGCTAGAGGGAGTATTTTGAGGCACTTAATGGCAATATATTTTTTAGTTTCAAATTTTTAAAATTAAAAACCTAGTATATTTTGATCACCTCATGTAAACAGGTAGTGAGATGACTCATGAAAGAGGAGGTGTGATGTGCACTCATAACAGTGGGATCAGACTTATTATTTCTTACAGCTGTCTACTTTCCATATGGAAGATCTATGAACCTCTTCTCCTTGTAGGAATTTAACTGTGAATTTGGTTCCTCAGAAGCCCTGTGAACAGCTACATAGAATGCTCTTTAGAACTGACACATTTCAATGTACTTCAACCATTGAGATATAAAGTATTTGCAGGAAAAGAGGCTTGCAATAAATCTAATTCTGTGTAAGTATATATATACAAAATACCTTTGTAAGCTACTTCATTTTCATTAGCAGGAAAGTATTAATAAAAAACTCCATGATGCCATAGTAGGCTGATGAGCCCTACGCTGCAGGCTCCTGCTAACTGTTGTCAAATTGGCCTCTAAAGAACATAATGTCACCCTCATGCAATCTACATGTGGAATCAGACTTCGTAGTGCACCAGACTTACACAGATCTTTCAAAGGGTAATGAAAGGGGCAAACTTTTGATGTTTTGTAAAGCAGTTGACTATATCCATCTTGGAGTTGAGACGTGTAAAGCAAATATTCAGGGTTAGAAATAGACAAACAGAACCTCAGACTGTATATGTTTTCCAATGTTAAAACAGTATATTAGTTATACAGAATATTGGGTTTCATTTTGGCATAATTGTACACCTGGAGCCCAGATTTTGCCTATTTTCAGTCTCCAAATATGGCTTCTCCTCCTTGTCTTTCTGTTTCTTGGATTCTCTCTTTTTTATATTCCTATCATGGTCGTTTAAAAATATTCTTTCTATATTCTCCATATAAGAGGAAATGGATACCTGGCATTCTCAGTTATTCCACTTGACTTCACTGTGCTGCCTGAATTGAACTCAACACCTTGTGCACAGCAGGGAGGCACCCTTCCATGAGCCGCAGCCCCAGCCCAGAATTTAGATTTTCTGAAGTGAGGCAGCAAAGCCTGAGGCTGTTCAGTTTCCATTAGAAGTCTAGGGCCAGAAGCACAGATAGAGTGGGAAAGCGTTGCACACAAAGTTCTCCTCCTCCTCAGGGTGTCATTTTGAAGTGTTTATGTTATACTGCAAAACGAATCCAGTATTTGTAAGAAACAAAGAATGATTTCAAATTCCAAGGTATAATACACACAACAATTTCACATCAGTGGCTTTGGGAGGGGTGACTATAACTAAATAAAGATTTGTATTGCTATTTGTCTATTGATGTCATATGTGGGTGTGGTAGAGGATAGTTAAACTCACACCACAAAGGGACAACACCGCAAGTAAGATCTCGTGTCTTTGATTCGTGTCTATGATGCGCTTTTTACTGACTCAATTATTTCCTACTTTACTCTTTAAGTCACTTTTAACAGTATATGTCTAAAGCATAATGAAAAATCAAATAAATATATATTTCTCAAAGGAATATTATGAATAAAGATGAGTAATTATTTGGATTAAAATTTATGCTTGTGCTATAATTGCTAATGACCATTCCAAATACAATAAACTGAGTTTAGCCTTGCCATCAAAATGAACAGAACTTTCCAATGTAATGATATGGTATGAAGTACTATAGTTTATGTTCCTATAATCATGACAAAGGAAATAGTAATAGACTTGGCAGAGAAGTGAAATGTAATTTTAGACAAGGGTTTATTACTAGAAGAACTTTCCTGTGGTCCATTCTGTAGTTGTGAGAAATGACAGGTGTGCTCAGGACACCAGCACGATAAGGGAGGATAAACCCATAAATGGAGCCAATAAAGATCCAGATTGTCAACTGGTAAACTCTACACAAGTAAGGAGAAGGAAAAGGACAAAAGTAACAGGAGGCAAAGCAATGGGGAGAATAACAAGAGGGTGTGAACAAGGGTCAATATTGAGAGAAGTACAGTGTAGATCTTTACTGACCTTCTAACGTGTATCTTTGAACTCTTACAAATGCTGAAGTCCATTGCCTCAGAATACGACTTCCTTAGAAGGTCCTGACTTAGGTAGTCCCCACAGAAGGAATTCTCGAGGGCCTTTCCTTCATCTTACAGTCCTAGAATGTGAGACAGGAGCTCAGTGGAGATCACAACCAGCATAACTCCTCTTGGAGTGTAGAAGAGATTTGCCTGGAAGTGGAGTCCAGTCCTGCAGCAAAGACTCTCCCAGCTGAAGCGTGACATCTCCGTGATCCCCTCCTCAGACCACTAGAAAGAGGACCTGGGGCAAAGCCCGAGTTCATTATCTCTGCATCCCTGGAGGCGAGGTGCAAGTGTGACAATGAACTCTGGAGATTAATTTATTTAAGAAAAACTATAATTAAAAGTAAAAACTTCTGAACTAGAAAAGCGGAGAGGACGAGTAAACAACGCGCAGAAGGAATACGTTCAGCGCCAGCAGAATCCTCACAGGGACTGTGATCCAGTGTCACTCCATTACTTGTAGGCCAGTGTCCTTCGGATCTCAGGACAGGAGGCGGGTGTTCATCTTCACCAACGTCACTATCGTAATCATCGACACCATCACTTACATTCGCTAAATCCTGTGCATTAACACCTAGCACTGCAGAAAATAACGTGCTAGTAATTCTCTAGAAATTGTACATATATAAATTTGAATTTATAAAGACGTGAAATTGTTAATTTTATTGATTTATGAATTGATATTTATATAAGTAATAAAACATGTTAAAATGAATTCAGAAAGCTGTAAGTTATGAATTTATTTAACCTAAAGCATTATTTTTAAAATGAAAAATTAAATTGGTATGCTCACCACATAATCACAGAGACATACCTTATAATCTTTGCTATCAGAAGAATGTAAATCAGTTTAAAGATGAAAACATCCACATAGGAACAGTAGATACAAGTGTGTGATGATGAGTAGCAAGTGTTATTGAAAATTCAGAGTAACTTGTGCGGAAATGAAAAATGATACACCTGGTATAAAACGTGTTCCCACAAAAACTAAAAGTAGAACGGCCGTGTAATTCATCAGTGCAATGTCTGTGTATTTATAAAAAGGAAACACGTTATGATATCATGGCAATGTTTACACTTTTATGTCCACTGAAATACTACTCACAGTGGTTATGACGTGGAAGCAATCTAAATGTCCACTGAAACAAGAATGAACAAATGAAAGAGGGCACACACATAACATGGAATGCAATTCAGCAATAGAAAGGAAATCCTGCCATATGTCACGAAGTGTGTGAATCTGGCACACATTATGTGACATGAAATGAGCCAGTCAAAGAAGAAAAAGTACAGCATAAATCTGATTTTATGAGATACTTAGGATATTCAAACACATAGAAACAGAAGATAGAGTGGTGATTGTCAGAACAGAGAGGAATGCAGGCCTGCTTTTCTAAATATATAAAGTGACAGTGTTTCAAGATGAGTAAGTTCTAGAAGTCTACTATGCAATGGCTATTATTGTTTCTTAAATGCTAGATGAGTTAATTCCCATGTACACTGTTGCCTCTACAATAAAGTGCAAAAGCACCTATGGTTATGAGTACTCACTGTACAAATAAAATATTATCAAGATAATATAGATCCCATGCTATGTGTTCTCATCACAATTATGTTAAATATAAAATAGTTTGCACAAAAATTATGATACTCCTCTCAACAGAAAATTCTAATATGCACAGTACCTGATTTACAGTTTTTCTGTATAAAAACATTATATAATCCCTTAATTCATAGTATGAATTATGCAATCATGAGACACATTATTCAGGCCCACATCTTCCTGTTCAGATAGAAAAAATATGATATGTCTTTATTATCTTGTTTTTTATTGTTTTTTAAATTTTATTTTATTTTAAGAATAAAGGAAGAAAACATGTTAACAAACAGACTTTTGTATTGTTTTTGGAGATAGGGTCTCATTACGTAGATCAGGCTGGCCCTGAATTCGCTTTGTTGCCCAGGCTGGTCTCTAATTTGCAGTGATCCTCCTACCTCTGTCTTCCCAGTGCTGGGATTACAGGCATGTGCCCATCTGTTATTGTTTCTTCCATGCTTGATGGGTTAATGTTCGTGTTCTACTCTGGTGTTGCCTGTACAATAAAGTGCAAAATATTAGCCCTCATGAATTTTCCTTTCACCCATTATTTTTCATTTTCCTGTTTTTTTCTTGCTTCCTTTGTCAGCTTTCCTCTCTCCTTTCAACCCTACTGGACTTTGGTTTGTTACAAAGACCAGGGAGATTTTAGTGTCTGACCAGGAGCAAAATTTGGATTTGATTTATGCAAGAGAATACATACATTTGGAATATATGCCAGAGTGGAAAATTAAGGTCATTAGTGCATTAAGCCAAACAACATTGTGGTGACTGTATCAATTAAGAGAGAAAGTGCGGAGGAGAGGGTTTCTAAAGACATGGATACAAACACTTGCACGTGCGCGCGCGCACACACACACACACACACACACACACACGCACACACACACACACACACACGCACACACACACACACACAAACGTAATTTCCCCCTCCCCCGCAACCTCAAAAGTATGAAAGGTGACCAGTCACGTGATTGCTGTACTCCTCCATACATTCAGCCGAGGATGAGAGCCCGCGCTCAACGTGCTATCGGGGGCGGGGCCTGGCCTGAGGAAGCTGCCCCTGAGGCCTGACCTGGAAGGGTGCAGCTCCCTCCCAGGGACGCCCAGTTTTCTGCTACCTGCAAACCATGAAAGGGGCAGCTTTTCTCCATCCTCACCTTCCACACTGCGTCTGTCACGGTTTTTATGTCCAGACATCCCCCAAGAATCCCATGTGCTCAGAGGCAGGGTCTCGGGGATGAGTGAGTGAAAGGAGAACAACAGCTGAATTGCTGTCTGCTCAGGGGCTGCTGGGAAGAGGTGGTCACCTGGGGTGTAATGTGGAAGGTGCATCTCCCTCCCCGGTTCCTTGCAGCCATCATTCTGCTTCTTGAGCACCGTAGTATGAGCAGCTTTCCTTTACCCAGGCCCTTCTGCTCCACCATCTCCAGATCGCTAAGCATGGACTGAAACCTCTTCCTTTGGTTGTGGGTTATAGGTATCGTGTCCTAACAATACCAGGTGACTGAGACTTATTTTATTTTATTTTATTTTTATTATTATTATTATTATTTGCGGTACTGGGGATCGAACTCAGGACCCTGCGCTTGCTAGGCAAGCGCTTATTCCACTGAGCTATATCCCCAGCCCCTGAGACTTATTTTAATACCAGGGAAGTGGAGCTGTACTGTGACTACTGAATCTTCTGACTCAGAAGCCTGTGCAATGGGCTGGCATAGGGAGTATGGAGAAGTTTGGAGATGCCGGCTACAGAAGACCTAGAAAGATATAAGCAGAACTTGATGGGACCAGCAGGGCTCCGCTCTTCGCAGGTTCAGAACAGCAGAGGCGAAAGGCTTTGCTCTGAGATCGGAGTCCCAGGGCAGTACGTTCCAGAATGGCGGTGCCCTAGGTCCTGTGTTTCTCAGGACGGGTCGTGGTGTCCGGCAACACAAGCACTGAACCCCTGCAGCCACAGAGAGGGAAACCTGCCTACTGCTCCAGCTGGCAGCAGACATTGGCACGATCCACATGGTGCTGGATTTAGGTGCATGCAGAATCTTTCTTTGCCACAGGAAAGGCCATTTTCTGGCCTTTTTACCACTGAGAGGATAAATGCTACAACTCTAAATATAACCTGTAGTATTTCTCAGGATCTAACCCAACTGTCCACTCTCATCTCTTCAGCTAGTTCCTTCGAGTCACGTTTTCTTAGCATTTGTCATTTTGTTAAAATAAACTTGTGCAAAACTTAACTGTAGATTCATATCGTACACCGTAATCTCATGTATAGAAGGACACATCTGATAACTAGAGGTGAAGGAATTATGATGATAATAGTAAAATAAATTCCAATTCTGGGTCTTTTTTTCATGCTACATATATAAATTCTTCAAAATTTAGTAAAGTGCTGGCATTCTTGAATTTGATGCTTTTTTTCTGACACATAAAAATTTACCATTAATCCAACCATGTAATAAGTCTGTGGAAATGGGTTTACTCAGTGTAATGGAAATTTAAATGAGCTGATTTGGGTTTTCAGATTAGGACTAATTTGACATCAATAATGCAACTAAATTGGATATTTTTTTGTGAGGCCAAATTAGAGCAAGTTTACATTTAGTTGATGTTTTTCCATGTGAAGGAAAATTTTTCCAAGTAGAATATCTGAGTTTGATTATGATGTCAAAGTCAAATTAAGGTAACATTGTGAGCACCGTGATATATGCCTTGTGGCATCACTCAGAATGTTCTTGATGTCTAATGTGTGACAGGCTATGTATAAAGGTTTGAAGTGATCCAAGGAAGTGAATCCCTGTATCCCACAACTATGGAAGGCTGGAATAAAAGTATTATAGTCTTCACTCCGTGCATACAACTTAGTGACTTAGTAAGACAAAGTCTCAAAAATAATATTTGAAAAGGCTAGGGATATAGCTCATTGCCAAAGAACTAGCTTCTATTTCTAGTACTAAGGAAAAAAAGAAAACTTTTGACCTATTTTTTCAAGTAATTCCTATTGATTTTTCTTGTTTTGACACACATGTTGTAGAAGAACTTTTATTTTCAAAAGGTATGAAATCTCAAATATGTCAATAGTCTTCAGTGTTCTTCTTGCTTCTATAAACAGGACGTACCAGAGATACAAGATGTACCTGGCCTGACACTGTTTCCAGTCCCGTATCTGTAAAGTTCCACTAGCTCACAGTAAATCCAGCCCTGCCTCATAAATGATATAAAAGTAATTTCCTACACTAGCTTGAGGCTCAGACTTAGGAAGATACAGTACCTCTGGGCCCACTGGTGTAATAAAGCTTGATACACTCTACTTCGAGTACCTCTTGGTTTCTTCACCCCTAGTAAGCCTAAAATTGCTGTAACAATGTCTCCCAAAGGCTCTATAAGTGTAAAGAAGTATATCACTGGAAGAGTACATGTAAAGACGGAAACCTGGGGAGACCTTCCTCACCTCATGGAGAGAGTAGCCGTATGAGAAACATCACAGAGAACACCAGCACAATGCTGATCAATTGCACATGGCTCAGGAGAGTCCAGTGGTAAGTGAATACATCCTCTTGTAGGGATAAATGAGACCCTCTTTTTTAGGTCAGAAAAGGGACTCTGGTCCTTTACATCTTAGGAGAAAAACGACCTCTGCAGTGTCCTGAGAATGTAAACAACAGATAATCAGTGATCTTACTTTTGTAACATTTCCACCCCCATTGTTGCAATATTGAATGAAAATCACTAACAACATGAAAGACCAATTAAGTGGGGCTCCCCACAGAGGGAGAGAAAATCACTTCCACTCTCATAAATGCAAGACAATGTCCATACTCGGGTTTTTGTGCTTTGGGCCCCCCAGAACTCCTGGTCTTGTATCTCTTTCATCTGTAAATAAACTTTACTCTTGCTCTGCACTGTCTTCTGATGACTCTTCTACTCTGATGGAGAAAGAAACAGGTATGGGAAAAGTCAAAGGTGGGGTGGTGACTCCACACCCATTCACAGTTGAAGCACACATGGGGATAACATATCACACTTCCTCTAGTGGTTGTGAGGCCCTGCTGCTCCTGCCCTGTGCTGTGCAGCAGTGCATTGTGGCACTTCAGAGGGAGTGGTGGCTGTTCTTTGGAAAAAAACAAACTGTAGGTGGGCACTAGTGTTTTCTCAAGAAATCTGGCCTTTGTCTTCATTCTTTGTGTTTTTAAAGAAAAATTCACATGAATCAGAAGCTGAAATCCTCGACATAAAAAATATCCAGTAGAAAGTGAAAAAGACAATAGTGATCAATCTGAATGGAATATGTTTCCACTTGAAACAAGATGAATGTAGTAGATCATGTACCTAGTGATACCCTAAAGACAGAAAAACACAACAGGAACTGAGTCCAACATCTGCTAGGTGATTCAGAAAAATAGTCACAAAGAACTACAGGAATTAGAGAAAGGTTAGAAGATGATATCAAATATATAACAATTTACTGAAATCATAGAAGAAAATTCTCTAAATGTACAGAACATAGTCAACATTAGGGTAAATGTTGTATACCAAACCCCAAAAAGCCACAAGAATAGAAAATCTTCACATATATCATAAAATATGTCCAAGATCCCAGAAATCTAGCACAGAGAGAATAATCAAAAGTGTTAGACAAAAACATGAAGTACAAAAACAAGCAAATTTCTCAACCAGTAAAACTTGGAGTGCAGTTTTCCAAACATACTCCCCCTAAAATTCCATTGCCAAACTAAACTACCATTCTTCTGCAAAGTTTCCCATCAAAATTGACAGAGAAATTAAGTCTTTTGTGAGTAAAAGGAACAAAACAAATTCATTTTAACAAATACACAGCAGAAATTACTTAAGAAAATCCTAGACCAAGAGAACAAGGCCTACGTCACCCAAGAACTCAAAGGAAAGAAAACAGCTAAGTAGAAAAGTGGATAAACAAAAGGAAAAGACAAAGAAGTCAACACAGAGACATTAACTCTCTTATAAGTTGTAACAAATACCTTACAGTTATAACATTCAATGTAAATGGTCTGAACTTCCCAATCAACAGACTCACTGACTGAATGAAAAGTAAAACCCAAACTTCCATCGTCTTTAAGAGATGCACCTTACGCATAAAGAAACACAAGGACTGAGAGAAAGTGATGGATGATGTTTCTTTTGCATTTGGAACTTGAAAGTAATCAGAAATAACTATGCTAATTTCAGACAAAGGATACTTCAAGCAAAGTTAATCGGAATAGACAAACAAACTCACTATATACTGATAAAGGAAACTATTAAATAGAAAGACATAGCAAATGTAAATAAATACACATAGAATGTTGACACACTCAGTTTCACAAAACAAATATCACTGGATATGAAGGACAGAGAGACGCCAATACAATCATAGCAAAGGACTTCAGTATTCCATTTTTACAAATAGACAAATCAGTCCAACAAAAAAATCATCAAAAATATCAGAGTGGAACCATGCCTTGAAACCAATGGAATTAATAGATATACACAGAATATCTTCAGCAAAATACACATCTTTCAGCAGTCCATGGAGCTTTATGCAAAATCAAACATATTTTAGGTCATAAAGTATATTTGAGTGAACACAAGAATGTAGTCATTTCTACATGGATGACAATGGAATAAAACTAGAAAATCAACAGCCTTGAAACGACTTGGAAGAACTTCACAGACACGTGGATTAAATTATCGTCACTGAATAATCAATGGAGGACAGAAGAAATGAATGAGTTCCAGGAGTCAAATGACAACAGTAGAACACACCAAGTCCTGCTGGACACAGTGACTGCACTTCTAATGGCTGCGCTTCTGATGGCTGCGCTTCTGATGACTGCGCTTCTGATGACTGTGCTTCTGATGACTGCGCTTCTAATGACTGCACTTCTGAGGATATTTATTTGGGGAAATACCTACATTAGAAAAATAGTGTGACCTTGAAAAAAAAAGCTAATGGCGCTTCTAAACATACCAGAAAAATACTGTTAATATTAATAAACTCTGCAATTTGGCAGGACACAAAATCAACCCACAGAAATAAACAATGTTCATTCACAGTAATAATGAATCTACTAAGAAAGAATCTGAAAAACATTCACTGGTGGCAGCTTCAAAAAGATCTAGGACTCTGTGACTCGGACCTTTCTCCAGCAATGGAAGCTGACCTGCGCCGACATCTGAGCAGTGCAGGGTTTCCCAGCCTGCGTCCCAGCTCTGTGACTCAGACCTTTCTCTAGCAACAGAGGCTGACCTGTGATGCCACATGAGCAGCGCAACCATTCTCCTCTGGTAAGGCCTACACCTGGATTCTGCTCCACACCTTACAGTTAGGAAGGAGCTTCAACTGGGAGGCCCTGTCCCTGTTGGTGGTTGAGACCTGCAGTGTGGAATCAGCCTCAGGCTCTGGGGTCCTTGGCGTTGGGAGGAGAGCCCTGCTCCCCCCTGACCAGCTACTTGGAGATCCAAAAGCAGAAGCCACTGCCTAACTACAATAGGCTTCAAGGCTGAGGCCCTCATGCATCCCATCCACACACTGGACACTCTGGTACCAAAGCCCAGCACTCCTCCACTATCGCAGGTGTGGTCTGAGCCATGCACCCCAGCAATTGCCTGGAGTCCCTGGGCCCAGTGGTCCATGGTCTTCTACCACCTTGGGTTTAGTTTAACATCCAGGTAAACTAGGGTCCCTAGAGTCCTTACTGAGTTGCCTGGGTAGTCAGAAGCTCAGCACTAGTCATCTGACATTCAAAATGACAAGACAAAGGGGCAAAATTCAGTCTCAGAATACAACTCCACCCAGAACAAGTACAGGACACAATGACATAGGAGAACTAGGAAACCACATACCTAAAATTTCTGAAATGATCACATCTGAAGTAAAGAAACAACTCCATCAGGCCATAGAAGAGATTAAATCTGAAATAATCTCTCAGGTAAAAAATGAAATGAAAATAATAATGGAAGAAATGCTTCTCACATACAGAGAAAAAACAGATAAAAGACTAGAAGATGAAAAGCAACAAATGGAAATGTTACATGAGCAATTCAGGAATAAATTAGAACACATGAAACAGTCTCAAAGAGAGTTCCAGGAAATTAAAACTGCCATTGAAAGCTTGCAAAGCTTCTTGAAGGAAGCCAAACATAGAATTTCAGATCTTGAAGACAGCATGAGAGCTAACAATTGTGAAAGGAAGGACCTCTTAAAGTCATCAAGGAGCCGGGAGAAATCAATCCAACAGCTGCAAGATGAAGCAAAGAAAAATAATGTGAGAGTAACAGGAATCAGTGAAACAGCAGGAGGTAACACAAATCACATAAAAAGAATATTTGGAGAAATAATAGCAGAAAATTTCCCGAGCATGGTAAAAGATACTGGTGTGAAGGTAAATTAAGCATATAGAACTCCAGTGAGCCACAACCCAAATAAAACCAGCCCCAGACATATAATAGTCAAGATCCCAGATATGCAGCAAAAGAACACAATATTAAAAGCTGCTAGAGAGGATGATGGGAAGATGGCGACCAGGTGAGCAGCAAGGGAGTGATCCTCCTTAATAAACACCACCAGCTCGAGACAGACTTGGCGAGCGTGAATGCCGGGACCTCGGCTGGGAAGTTCAAACTGGGCGTATTTCTCTGAGAAGCCGGGGGAGATGCGGTAGGGCGGAACAGGCTGCCGTGGCGAGACATGGGAAAGCCCCAGACGCTGGGAGCCAGGGACGATCTGCGCGGGGAGGAAGCTTGGCTCGGTCCAAGCGCCCTGGGAGCGCAGCCAGCTCGATCCCTCCCGCCTCCCGAGCCGGCGCAGCTTTCCGGCGACTCCCAACAGAGATCGGCTTTTTGGCGGCGGCAACGCCCAGCAGTCCCACATTTCGCGCGCATCGGGCGGGCCGCGCAGAAAGCCCCAAAGGATAGACTGGCACCTTGGAACCTTCATGCCTGCAGGGACTCCGAAAACTGGTAAGATATCGGCGCTGGCAACCAGATCACCGAGTGGGGGAGGAGATCCATCCCTATACCTGCAGGGAACCCTAGGAGGGTGGGGGAGCGGTCTTACACACCTCACCCAGGTCACTAGGTAGGGAGTATCTAACCAATATCTGTAAAGCCTTTTAAGCGGAACTCTCAGCAGAAAGCTTAAGGGACATTCCCCCAAAAAAAGTCATTGGAGCAACCTCTGCAGCAGACCTTTGCCTGCTGAACTGAGTGGGGAATCTACTGCTCAATATTTTGAATCAGATACCCAAAAAAGGGAAGACAGAAGAACAAATCTCAGCAGAAAGCTTAAGGGACATTCTCCCAAAGAGAAGGAATCATTGGAACAGCCTTTGCAGCAGACCTCTGCCTGCTGAACTGCCTTTGGAATTTATAGCTCCACATTTTGAATCTGATACCCAAAAATGGGAAAACAGAGGAGCAAAACCCAGTCTCAAAACTCAACCCCACCCAGAACAAGTTTTGAAGAGGAAGAAACAAGGGAACCAGGAAGCCTCATAACTTCAAGATATGAAACGATTGCATCCGAAATTAAACAACTCCAACAGGCCATGAAAGAGCTTAAAGCAGAAAAAACCCACATACCTACAATGATTTCTCAGATAAAAAACGAGATGAAAACAATGATGGAAGAAATGCTCCATTTACACAGACGAGAAATAGACAAAAGTCTAGAAGAAAATAGGAAACAAATAGAAACCTTACAAGAGCAATTCAGGAATGAATTACGAATAATGAAACAGGTCCAAAGAGAATGCCAGGATTTGAAAACTAATGCTGAAAGCATGAAAAACCGTTTAAAAGAAACCGAAGATAGAATTTCAGAACTTCAAGACAGCATGGCAGCTTATGAGCGTGAAAGGAAGAATCTCATGATATCATCAAAGACACAAGAAAAGTCAATCCAACAGCTGCAAGATGAGGCAAAACGTAACAATATCCGAATTAGAGGAGTGTGTGAAACAGCAGGAGATCTCACAAATGA
>PVLD010027750.1:0-20327 GCA_004027595.1 Dinomys branickii
ATCTGAAAACATCATATCACTCTGATATATGTGCACCCATGTTTATAGCAGCACAATTTGTAATAGCTAAAATGTGGAAGCAACCCAAGTGTCCATCCACAGAAGACTGGATTAAAAAATTGTGGCATTTTTATATAATGGAATATTATTCAGCTATAAAGAAAGACAGTTTTGGGGACTTTGTAGGCAAGTGGTCAAAGCTGGAGTCCATACTCATAAATGAAATAAATCAGCGATACATGTGCAGGCAACGCATTGTATCACTGGTGTAAGACCCCGAGGGTGGGAATATAAACTAAGAGATATGAAGGAAATCTGTTCAAAAAGAAAGAACAGATGGGACGAAGGAAAGGAGAAAAGAAAAAGACAAAAATGTATGTATGTATATATGAATATACATATATGCAGGAGGGCTAACATGGTTCTACTATTGTATTATATCACTTAATGCTAAGCAATAATCGATGATGGGTTATTTGATCAATCTGGTATGTCTGTATGTGTTATCCTGAACACACACTTCGAAGATATCAATATGTAAAGCAGCAACTATTGGTGTTTTTGTTGTTGTTGTTGTTGCTGTTGTTGTTGTTTACCTGTTTTGTTTTTTGTCTTTGGATTTTTGGTTTTTGGGTTTTTTCTGTTGTTGAGAGGATTAATTGTCTGACTAAATTTGCATGTCTGTATATGGGTTCATATATTTACACTTCGAAGATATCAATGGATAAAGCAATAACCACTGTTGAGACCATATCACGTTGTCTATAGATTAGTTGTGATTGTACTATTTTTTATGCTAATTGGTGTCTGTTTGTCAATATATTTTTGTACTTTTATTTAAAAAAAAGAGAAATGGTTCAATTCTCTAACAGAGAGCTGAAAGCAGTTAAAATCAAGCTGACATCCTTAGTGAGGTAGAAAATCAATAACTTTTTCTATTGTAACAGTGAATGAACTAAACTGGAACTCTGGATATCAAATTCCACTCACAATGTCCACTAAATAAAATAAATACTTAGGAAAATTTGAACCAAAGGAATGGTTACATTTATATTGAAAAGTATAAGTAACTGATAAAAGAAAAGAAAGAGGATCTAAATAACGGAAAGAGAACTTGTGTTCATGGATTAGAAGAACCAATAAGGTCCTAATAACCCCAAATAATCTAAACATACAATGTAATGACTATCAAATTTGCCATAATTTTCTTTGTAGACCTAGAAAAAATACCCTGAATTTGTATGGAAGTGTGAAATATTCTGAACGGCCAAAGCTCTCTTCACTAAAACAGCAAATTAGAATACATTACAACAGACTCTAAAGTGCACTTCAAATTTATAATATTTAAAACAGTTACGGGCCATCTTGGTGCCTGACACTCAGTGGGGTTTCAGTAAATAACTCCTAGCTAAGTGGTGAGTCATAACCACACCAGTGTTGAATTGGCTGGCTGTCCTGCATAACCCTCTTTAAATTCCTGGTCTTCCAACATACATTCCTAGACCTAGAATTGCTTTGGTCTATCCTCCTCCTATTCATTCCACAGATCCTATTTTATCCAGACAGCAGCTTGTCGTCTGATTTCTTTGTGTGTGGGTGCCTTTTCCTGATTCTCTCCGAGATGTTTGTCATGCAACCCTGTAAAATTGTGAAGAGAGGAATTTGAAAATATCCTCCACACGTACAAAAGAAGTAGTAGTATGTTGGAGACAATCATCCTAATTTTTGAAGCTCTATTTTAACTCTTGTTTTGGGCTGTGTCTTAAGAAGTCTGAAGTATTGAGCTCAAGTTTTTCTTCAAGGTAAACAGATCTGTCATATCATTTTCTGGATAAAACAAAGAAATAAAACTCTGTAATCTCCAAAAACTGTCTTCAGCTTTAAAGTCATAGATTTTTAAGATTACCTTTTGAGAATTAATGTTTGCCTCTTTGTACAATTTCTTGTGAAATGTTTTTCTTTCATGAACACCTCCTGTTACACTATTCCCCAGAACAACATATTGAGCATGAACAGTTGCTTCTCCCCCCACCCCCCAGAGACATACATATTTTCCTGATGGACTGATGGATGATTTCTTATCATTTAAGAAGTGCACAGTTATTTTTCCTGAGTTCTGCAAATAGGTAGTAGGTGGCTTTGCCACAGAGACAGTTTTTTTATTCTTAAATATGGTAGCAAGTGGAAGCATCTTTAAACAGAAACCGAAAAACAGGTATAAAAACAGAAGAGAAGAAAAACCTCACATTATTTGTGGACATGAAAGTTTATAAGCCTTAAACAGGTGAAAACACTCACCCATGCACACACGCGTGCGCGCGCATGCACGCACGCACACACACACACACACACACACACACACACACACACACACACACACACACTTCTGCAGAACTATGTCTTAGAAAATCACACTGACAGGCCAGGTATACAGCTCAGTAGCTCAGTAGCTCAGTGCCTGCCTGGCAAGGCCGAGGTCCTGAATTTGATTCCTGGTACCGAAACAATAAAAAAAAATCATGCTGATGGAAAATTTCCAACTCCTGGGGGGAGAAGCAACTGCGCATGCTCAAGCCCTACGGTGAAACTTCTTTAAACTCCACTTAGTAAATAAGTAGGCAACTTTACAGGAGCAGCAGGGGGAGAAACCTCTGCCCTGATCACCACGAAGGCTCCTCCTCTCCCTTTCAGATTGAGTGGGTCATACGGGATGCAAGCACTAGTGACCTTTATCTGTGGAGAATGAGACATTTCGGCCTTCAGGATACTCACGGAGCTGAACTGTGGGAAGGTCTGCAATTTCCCTCGATGCAGAAGTGAAGGTGTCCAGTCGGGTCACCCTATTTCATGCTAGCCAGGGACCTGCACTGAACTGTGTACACCTGAGCTGCTTACATGCTTCTCGTCCTCAGACATTTTGTTTCTAATGAGGACTTTACTACCAAGGCCAACGAACATGCAAGGGGAGAAACACTACATTCAGAGGGCAGTACTTGGTCTGTAGTAAGTGCCCCGTGGGCAACAACTGGTACAGATGCAATTCTTTGTCTTTCTTTCCCTTCCTCCTTTTTTCCCCTTTTCTTCCTACTTTTCTTCCTTCCTACCTTCTTGTTTTTCTCCCCTCCATTTTTATTTCTTTTCTCTTTTTCCTTTTCCTCCTTCTGTCTGCCCCTTTCCCTTTCTCCTTTTTTCTCCTCTCTCCTTCTCTTCCTTCCCTCCTTTCCTTCAACTCTAAAACAACTAAACTACTCTCAACTTTTTTTTATTTTCAGTCTAAAATGAAATAACTTAGAAATATACTTTCTAGATGTATCTCTTTCATCCTGTAAAGATCTCCCCATCCTAATACTTTGGTTGAAAAGCAAAATGTTTTGAAGATGGGTCAACAACACTGATATAAGTTCAAGGTGAATTTGAGTGCTGAAATTTGTGTTTATTTAGTTACAGACAGAACATGAAAGTTACCCCCACCACAGCCACACACTGACAAAAGGTAGAGGGAGGGACGTTACTGGTTAGAAAGAGTGTCTCAAGGCACAGAAGGAGCCCTCTGATTAACCCAATGCCCTTCATCTTCCCTAAGTGCGGTTGGTGCCATGAAGTGCATTAGGTTCCTGCCTCAGAACTCACAGGAAAACGTAAGTGGCTGAAACTGTGCTGCTTTAGTACTAGCTGTCCTGGTGAAATTGCAAGACAACAGAGCACAGGAAAGTGCAGGCCTGTCTCCCTCAGGAAGGGCACCAGTGGAAAAACAGAAAGCCTTTTCTGTCCTCTTCATTTTTAAAACAGATATTTAGGGTTAGGGTTACTATAATAAATAAAAACATCTTTAGCTCTCTATTGTTTTCTGCTAATATGTTTACTAAACCTTATAGAAATGAATCAATGTTATTGCAATTTTAGAATTTTTCAAAAGCACGACTTGAAGAAAATATTTTCTTCTCCTGAGTAACAAACTTTCATCTCACTTTGTGATGCAGACACTGCATAAAATAAGCTGGCATTCCTCTTCCCATCTTCTGGTTACATGGGGCAGCGGGTGCTCTTACCCACATTGCACTTCTCTCAGGGAGGAGAAAGCTCCTGTGTGAAGCTTTATCCATGGACTCACAGCTCAGTGGACAAAGATGCTGCCCATGCTGGCTTTTTACATAGTAGAAAAATGAAAATATCTTCTTTCAACTCAGCTTTTTATTTGAAGTATTTTTATATTTATGGAATTAATATCCTGTAAAGATTTCTAGGTTATTACTTAGCTGCCTTTAGTAGTGTGGCCTTAAATTCCCACAAGTTCACTTGTCACATTTATGTAATAATCACGGACACAATGCTTCTCACTATGAACTGGATCTGATTTATATTTGATAAATTTTTCTACTACTGTCTTTTGTGCTATGGTGGGATTCACTGCGGCATGACAAAGTACACTTAGGACAAGTACTTTTTAAATGATTTAGAATCCTAAACCTGATCATAAAGTACAAACACAGTGCTGTTCAGTGGTCAGTGTTTTCATGTTGATTTTGGAAATTCTTTATGTGAAAAAAGAAAGGGAGGGTTTGTTTTTATCTAATGATTTTTTAAATTCAAAACTCATTTCTTTTTGCTACACATCAGCAAAGGAAAGGGGAGAAAACAGAGTTACTTAATTATTAGATCGATCACAGGGCTCACATTTTTCTGTGCAGCGGTGTTAGGGAAAGCCAGAGGGGATATGAACAGGCCTCAGTGCCATGGTCGTATTTTTCAAGATTTCTTATTTTCATTTAAAAGTGTTGTGTATTTAAAAAATATAATTTCTGCACTGTAGAGGATGAAAATGTGTATTACAATAAGGGCACTCATCATCCTTGGTGACAGGAAGGCAGGAGTTAGGTGTCAGATGTCGTCGTTTCTGCTGTGTCCCTGGCATGGCAGCTTGTTCCCACCCTTCTCTGTCACCTTGCCCTGTGCTCTGACTGCACGAATGGGTTCCCATGGTGGTCTGATCTGATTGTCACAAGAAATCTACAGAGAGTCCTTCTCTTTATATCCACTTGCAGAGAGAAGTCAGAGCATTTGGGAATCTGAAGAACCTCATGTAAACCTTTGTCATGCTGTGGAGTAACTACCCGCACTTGGATCTGAAGCCCAAATTCTTCCTGGTTTTCCCCGTTTGGGTTTCCTGCCTTGACCATATCCTAAGCCAACCTTTGCTGCAACATGTATGGTTGTTCTTTACAGTGAATCGTTCTTGTGAGCCTGGATGACCTTCCAGAGTTCATTCTTATTCTTGGTCCTTGCTGATAGCTTGTGAGTGGATACGTCACACATGGTGCAGACACTGGAAGTGATGAATCTGAGAATATAATGGAAGCGTTTATTTTAAAGCAAGCAAAATGATAGCGGGGGCGTAGTGGCGGAGGCCTGTAATCCCCACACTTGAGAGGCTGAGGTGAGAGGACCAACATGAGTTTGAGGCCAGCCTGAACTACATGATAAAATCCTGTTTCCAAAAACCTCAAAAAAGGGAGAAAAAGAAATTAATAAGGTAGAAAGACAGCTTCTGATGTATGCAATTGTATCTATTAATTTTACTTACATGCAAAGATGTTTCTCTGACAGAAAAACCAGCCTTTTATTTTTATTCCCATAATAAACCTCGCTATTGCCTTATTTACATATTTTAATAAGATATATACATATGCATGTGTGTCTATCACAATGAACATGAAAATGCTATTTGACTGGTGGATTTCATGTAACAGGTGGGGACAACAATACATTGATGTTGTGTCTACCAGTAGAAAACGATCTCAGAGTTGGAGTATATGTCTGGAGGACTCCTGCAAAAGCTTCCTGTTCATAAAGCAGCTGGGCTTTTAAATGAAATGAATTATAATTACAGTTGCTAAGGGTATTTTTTAATGAGTAATATTTTCATGTTTTAATAATTGACCCTTACATAGTCTTGGGAGACAAACAGATATACTCTTAAACATCTCTGTTTCACCACCACAAAATCAAATAAATGTGACTTTTTAATAATACAACTTTAAGAATGGTATTTCTTCATGCAAGGTTGTATTATATAACTAATTTGGAGTAATGAAGTCTGAAGACTGTACAAAGAATGTCCAACCTGTTGTTTCTCTACCTCATCCATACAGTTGCTGCCAATCTGCCTGCTCTGGGATTGACCTTCACGTCTGATTCCACATCATCTGCTCTGTTACCTTCATCAATCGCCCTCATTTATACACGAACCGAAGAATCAGAGTCTACATCTTATAGAAGGGTGGAGGTTGCACAAAGGCCACTTCTGCTCTCAGATGCCTGCTGCAAAATCTCTCCTCCTTTCTTAGTTGGTCCAATGGAAATCATGTGAGTGCTGACACCAGAAGTTTTGTGGTCAAGTCACAGGTACCAGCTGTTGGCTTGAAGCATGAATTTCCCACCAATAAAATAGCCATAACTAGAACTATTACAGGCTGATCTGGAAGCAGCGGGCCCTGAACAGCCACTTTCCTCCCATGGCTTCACCTAGACATTGTGACAGTTTTTCTATTAACTCCTGTTCACTTCTTAAAATGACAAACAAGAATTAGAATATTGCTGATGTGTACATGCCTCACCTCAAGTTATAGCCAGGTTTCTCCTGTTGGCCCTTCTGTATTATATAGAATGCATTAATTCAGGCAAAGTCTCAACCCTTGTCAATGCTCTAAAGAAACTTGTGAAAAGAAGCCATAGTTTTGTAGTGCTTCCTAAACCACCTCTTACTTTTTCTTCTGTTGGTAAATAGGACAGTGCTTTTAGAAAGGATGGCAGACCAGCCGTCCCCGCCACAGTCCATGGCAAGGGTAGACATGGTTAGTAAATAACAGTCTTTCCCTCCTCTTAAGCTTCAGGGTGCCTTTCAGTGATTGACATCAGGAGGACAATAGACAACGATCAGAACTCTTGGCTTAAATGAAACTTACTTCATTTTTTAGCCACACATGCATTCTTTTCTCCCACCTCTATTGAAAAGTTTCCATAATGTTGTATCAACTTATTAATGACTGTACAATTATAAACTTGTTTGAACTAATTTTTATCATATTTTCTAACTGACATGATCGATTTCCTTTGCAAATCATGCCAAACCACAGCTTTGCGACTGAGTTTGTGCTCTTGGGACTTTCCTAGAATCCAAGCATTCAGAAAATGGTATTTGTTGTATTTTTGTTTGTCTACATTGAAACTCTTGGGTGCAACGTGCTAATTGTTGTGACCATCCTCTGCAGCCTTGCTCTGCTGGGCTCCCCCATGTACTACTTCTTGGCTTTCCTGTCCTTCCTGGATGCCTGCTTCTCTTCAGTCATCACACCAAAGATGATTGCTGGCTGCCTCTGTGAGAGGGAAACATCTCCTTTGAAGGTTGCATGGTGCAACTCTTTGCTGAACACTTCCTTGCTGGGGCCAAGATGATTGTGCTCATGGCCATGGCCTATGCCTGCTACATGGCCATCTGCAAGCCCTTGCACTACTCTTCCATCATGAACAGGAGGCTCTGCCACATTCTGATTGGTGTAGCCTGGATGGGAGGCTTCCTGCACTCCATCATCCAAGTTTCTTCACTTTCCAGCTCCCCTTTTGTAGCCCTAATGTCATGGACCTCTTCATGTGTGACCTGTACCCATTGCTGAAGCTGGCCTGCACCAACGCGAACATCTTTGGCCTTTTGGTGGTTGCCAGCAGTGTGTCTGTATGCATTATCATCTTCTCCTTGTTGCTTATTTCCTAAGTTGTCATCTTCTTCTCTCTGAGGGATCACAGCTCTGAGGGGTGGAGGAAGGCTCTGTCCAACTGTGGGTCACACATTGCTGTTGTGCTTTTGTTCTATATCCCATGCATATTTATATATGCACAGCCTCCCTCTGCCTTCTCCTTTGACAAAAAGTTGGCCATTTTTGCACCATGCTAACTCCATTGCTGAACCTTTTGATTTACACTTTTAGGAATAAGGATGTGAAAAATGCTATAAGAAAAGTGTGGAGCCAACTGGTGTCAGTTTCAGATGAAAAATAAAAGTTAACTTTTTTGAGATAATAAAATCATTTGTGAAGCAGACAAAAGAATTTTAGAAGAAAATCCTATGGTGTTTCCTCTCTGTGAAATGTGTAACTGCATGTCTGTAGAAAGAGCCTTCCTGTGGGTGTTAGAAGGGGTCTGTACTACTTTCCCTTTAGGCACTACTTCTGAGCTGGTAAGTGAATATTTTTTATATCTCAATTAAAGAGTTGAATTTTATATTTATTCAGAAATTTATCATCAATAAATGTACAGAAAAGTAAATTGCCTGAGAGATTACCTGCAATTCACACATTCCAGTGTGTGTGTGGGTAGATTACATGGTTTTGCTTTAGAAAGAGAAAGTTACTGCATTTGTGTAGGTGGGAAAGTGGCCCTATGAAGGATGGTGATCTCTGTGACTGACACAAAGTCCAATTCAGGACAGAGTGCTGAGCGCCTGCAGCTCCTTAGCTGCCAGTTCTGTCTGACCCGACTCAGAGAGGGTCTGTCATTGTTGCTACCTAATCTGATCCTTGTTGAATTTCTTTAAAGATGCGAGGAGATCTGCCTATGGGTGAATTCCTCTTGTGCCAGGTAACGTCCCGGTCTGTTATAATCAGTGAAAGGAGAGGAAGGGGCCAGATTCCAAATGGGAGCAGCAGTCAGCACTTTTACTCCAGGGCAGTAGGGGGAACTCTGCAAAGTTGTGTATGGAATCACCCTTTTGCCCCTTAAGAAGAGAGTAACCAGAGGCACAGAAATTATAAGATTTTAAAAGAAGTTCACGCTGCAATTTACTCTGTGATTTTCTTCTTTCTTCACTTTGACTACTCAGTGGAGATGAATTCTATTTGAACAATGATCAATGACAAGATCACTTTAATTTAGATACCTTTTATATATCATTGCCATCGTTAAGGTTTGTTATTCTCAGAGTGTCAGGTAACTTCTGGAACAAATTTTTTTATGGTAAAAATTCGATTTCTCTTACTCTATCAAAACTAATAAAATACTAAATGGCATTCGTTATGTTCTTTGCTTGCACACGAACTCCAAAGTTAGCAAGTGTATTTTATTAGTTTTCTTCATGAGGCAGAGGATAGATAAGAGGTCATTGCCTCCTTCGGTGAAGTTTATTGTTGATTGAGATTAGGGTCTAAATATAATCTGCAATCAGTTTTTGCACTTTGTCAGAGCAATTGTGTGACTAAAGCATCATAGAAATCTAGGGAGTATTCCCAGTCCTTCCCTTTGTATTTCCATCTACATCTTTCCTCAGAGCAATAGTTATTACACAGAGTCCTTTCCCTTCAGAGTGACTTTTGATATTTAGTAAGTCGTTTATCCCTAAGGACTATCCAGAGAAATGATGATCATTTACTTTATGAACCTATGAATCTGATATTTGAAATACAGTAAAGTAACACATTGTTCTAGTCAGACGTCATATCCAACGGTTTCTTATCTCTTGCCTTTTACACTCAAAGGAAACACATTTTTACTATTTTAACTCAGTATCTCTTTACGAGCTCTGGTAATGATTACTGCAAAAAAATGACGATATTTATCAGAGGAAAAGGCAAAGATGTAAACACATCTACCCCGACTTTTCCTCTCTCTGTATTGATGAGCAGAGGTTTGAAAATTTTCTCAAGGTAATTCTTTCAATTCATTTGTCTTTTGACTTTGCTTCAGCCTTGTGAAGATCTTTTCTATCTTTTCAGTGCTTAACGCTGTGAAGCTTCTGTTTCCACTAACTCAGTTTGTAGTTACTGTGGCTGTTCAAAGAAATTTCAGAAAGAAAATAGCAAAAATAAAACTTGAGAATTTAAAAATTTCTCATATATTTTAAAGATAGGAAAGAAATGCTATTAACCAAGGAATAAAATCATCCAGGAATGCTGTCGTGTGAACGTGAAGGTGATATGAAAACATGGCTGCTCACGGACTGGAGATAGATGGAATTTGCATTGCTGTCACCTTGGTAACGGTGCCTTTCTCACCCCTTCTCCAGTCACACTGAGCTCCTTTCCTTTCACCGAGTACAGGAAAGTTCTGCATCTCAGTCTTTGCCCATCTCCACGGACTTGGTATTTCTTCCTTCTTTATAGGGCCTGGTTTTCTCACTTCTTTCTGCTTCCTGCTTTGCCTGTTTTTTTAAAAACTATGTGCCTCTCCACACGTGGCTTTCAGGGAGCACACTCCTGACCAGCTACTTTTTTCAGAAAATTTCACTCCTGACTTTCTGCATATTTATACACTTGTGTTGTTTTGTTTGTCTCCTCTCACAGCCCCTAAGGTGTGAGGTAGGGAATTGTTTCCTGTGTTTCATTGACATATCACTTGCTGAATAAATATTTGTCGTGATACACCCACCCCCGTAGTAAAGTTTATTCCTGTCTCTACTATTAACCACTGAAACACTGTCTGGTAGAGTGAACATATTCACCAGTATTAGCCCACAAACACTGATGAGTACAGCTCAGACTCTAAAGATGCAGCAGGCAGGCTTTCAAATAAATTTTGTATTATAGTTACATTTCCCACAGCTATACTAAAAGTTAAGTAGAAATAGACATTATTTTCTATGAAACTTCGCATTCCACATAGGTTCCTCCCATCCCCCCAAAAACAAATATGGGTCTCAGTGATCTTTTATTCTGCAATTATTTCTGATCCAAGTGAACTCATCTATTGTTTCAAATATCTAGCTTATTAGTTGAATTTGATATGGCTCCGGTTTCTTATTATTCAATGGAAACCTCATCCGAGTTAAGGTATAACTTACAGTAGACACAGGTTACAGTAAAGCCCTAATTCATGCTGAAAAGTCATGGGAGACTCAGGGGGGTCAAACACGGAATAAAACATGCTTCAGTTGTCACTTATTTCCTTTTCTGCAGTTTGCATGATTGAGTGGCCAGAGTCGATCGCTTTCCATAGTGCCCTTCTGTCCCTGGTCCACATCCCATGGACCCATTTAGGTAACCCAGCCCTGCAGTTCACAAGTCAATTTTAATGCATTAACTTACTCTGACTTTGAAGGGAATGTATGAGGTTCCTCACTGACCTTCTTGCTTTATTAGCAGTTCTGCTCCCGAGAACAGGAGATATTATTAAATTATTCTAATAGATTATTAAAATAAAACACTATTCAATGTCTAACAAAGAGAATTATACTTATTTATTTATTCATTTATTTTTGGTATTGGTATTTGAACTCTGCACCTTGTGCTTGCCAGGCAGGCACTTACGACACTGACTTATATCCCTAGGCCAAGATTTATCTTCTGGGTTCAGTTCTGATCCTAACTGGCTCTGCGAATTGAGGTGAAGTTTTCCACATCTCTCATTCAAATCCTCATGCCTAAGGAGAAGGATTAATAAAAACATACAACTATTTCTACTGTACTCTGTACTTTCTGTGTACTGAGAATTCTTTCATATCTTTAGCTTTTACAGAGTATTATCATGGTGTATTTATCATCGCATGTCCTCACATTCTGTTTCATAGGTGAGGAAGCAGTATCAGAACTTTAAGTAGCCATAGAAGTATTTGTCAGGATTTTCTCAGACATAAAAAAGGACAGCCTCTGGGTTTTATGGATTCCTCAGGTGTTTGTGTGAGACATCGGCTTGTTAGTTGCCCTTAAGGTCATCAACAAGAGTGTGAGGCTTGCTGTATCGCTCACTGAACTTTTCCTATCCATTTCTGTCTCTCGAATTCAACTCATTGCTGACCCTCACTTCTTCCTCACAGTGGGCACCTGACAGGGAGCAGCACAGCTAGCAGGTACTGGTTAGCAGCACGGCTTCCAATGTAGGAAAGTAAGTCTGTAGTGTGGTTTGTCCCATCTGGAATAGCTTAGAACCACATTTGATAGCAAAAATGCAGCTTTCCTTCCACTGTGGAGAAAGAAGCCTGTATCTTTAAAAATAAACGAATAATTCAGAGTTTTGTCTCTTTTCTTTTGCCTTCTTTTTCCTTTGCACAATATGAAAATATAGTGGGAGTTTAAGTGGGGCACGTGAATAATTAGCATTAGTAGTTGCCTATTACAAAAAGAGGAAATTGAAACTTTAGAAAATCTTGACAAAGCTGTGCCCGGGTACACAGCAGGCAAGCAGTGGAGCCCACCATGCTCCTGTCTTCTCATTTTGATGATTTCCTCCCTCCTAGGAGAAACGGGCTGAGTCACTCATATAGGGAAGGGAACTCAGCTGGCTCGTTCACAATTTGGAGTTGTAATGGCAATTTTAAAACTTGTAACTAGACAGTGGATTCAAGGATGGCCACAACAGACCAGCTGGTTCTCATAATTAGAAAATAACAAAACTCAGCTAGCCTTAGCGTTCCAACACCAGGTGCCTCTTGTAAGATAAGTGTAACTCAGGTGGGCAGTGCATCTTGTTATATGAGCTTGTCTCAAGGACTTTTGCCCAAGAGACTGATTCAACTGTCTTAAGCACTGATTGCTTCTTCCTGCTCACGCTAGCCTGACCTGCCTGTTATACCATAGTAACTCCCCAATTAGCTTGCTTAGAAGAAACCTGCCTAGCAATATATGACAAGACAATATGTAACCAACTGTACAATCTGCCTATTGTACTTCCTTCTAACAATTTATACAAGTGACAGTTTAACCCCAAAACAAGGCAGGTAATCAACATATTTCCCCCAGCCAGCTGGCATGAGTAAAGCTTTTGCCTTCCAAGTGCCTTGGTGCTGTGTGTCTTCTGTTATGGTCCTGCTTTTGCAGCAACAGAATGACCTCAAGTTTAATTTTCCCTAACATTTGCTTTCACTTTTAGTCTGAATCAACTAGGTAGCTCATTGGGCATCCTTTGGGACTAGCTTTGGAGTGATGATTTTCTTCTCTCTCTTGAGGATTAAAGCCAGAAGCACCTGCAAACTTTTACTATAAATGTCCAGTGCATCAATACAAAACATATTTTTCTTAAACTTCCACAAAGAACAATGAAAAGAGAACTGCCTTCAGAGGCACTTCACAGAGCACAGAGACAATTTTCTTCTGTAATGATTTCAAGAACCAAAAGAAATGACTTCTGTTCTTCCCAGCCCTCTCTTCTGTCGCCCAGCACCTCTGCAGGAACCACACACAGCACAGCCACACAGAGTGCTTACGGCTGCAAACAAATGCCACATATCCTGTAGCCACCACCATGGAGGACACGCATGGACCTGAACAGAATGGAGCCTGGGTTCTTTGTCCTGGACTCATGGGATTCATCTTTGAATTAAATTAACATGAAACTATTTTGGAAGTCATCTCTTTGCTTATAAGAACAGAGATAAGATTTGTAATCTACAAGACATACTTTCTTTACATTCTGTAGTCAAGATTAACATGAGAAATTGTGTGCTGAGAGTCTACTAGCAATGGGGAGATGCAGAGGAGCTTTTCCACCCATGATGGGTCATGGTACAGTGGCCAGGGTTCCTGTGTCTTCCGCGGCTATAGTCTCTAAAGACTCTCTGCTCGCAGGCATTGGAATTAAAGTACACTATAGAAACAAGACAAGTCTATCCAAAGATTTTATCTTATGAGGTCAGTGCTGATGTTTCTAGAAGGTGTAAGATAGAATTGTGATCTCTATGTATTTCAGCTGTCAGAACTTGGGTGATTCTTTCTTCATGATCCATCGTATGTACCCTGTCTGATTTGGAAGTTAATGACTTTGCAGCCAGTCTGGGTAAAGAGGGTAAATTCTGATGATATCCTAGGATAAAGTCCTGTCTATCTTCGATGTTCACCTTCCCTCTGAAGGACTGTCTCTCTGTCATTCTTGACACTGCCACTACCTGCTCAGGGTTAGATCCTCTCTGCTGTTCTGACTTGTGGAATCTCTGCCATTTCCTGCTTTGCTGATGTCCATTAGATATCTACTGGTCTGCTTTGAAATTTAGTAATCTATGGAATACACACCTAACTTGGGGATCAGTTCAGAAAATTAAAAGGCATCTTTTCTGATGCCTCACAATTTCTTTTTTCTAGGACAGGACCTAAATGGAAACTTTTGATTTGCTACTTTACGTGACATGTAGGGAAGGTGATACAGAGAGAGTATTCAGCATTTCATCGACTGTAGTTCTCACCCAACTATACCAATTATTCCTATATTATATGTCAAGTATTGTTCATGAAGAAGCCATGTAAATGGTTACCCTTACCTTAAAAGAAAATGTTCGTGTGAAATGAAACAACAAATGTGAGCACATGTTTAAACAATATCATCATAACTGAAAAACAATCTATACCATAGGGTTACTTCATTAAGTTCAACAAGCTCAATAAAACATATGGTAATACCAGGAGACAATATGCTTAATTCTGGAGGGAAAGAGAAGTGACTTAGATCAGGTTTTATTTGGTTTGGTTAAAATTCCAAAAGATAAACATAAAAATTAAGGAAGAAATGAAAGAATCTGCATCTCTACCTAATGCTTCCCGTATCAGCGAGGCTGGCAGTTTAGAAGTGCTGGGAAGTAGTGGCTGAATTCACAGATGAAACTGAGGCAGTGCTTACCTGAGCTGACATGTGTGTCTTATCAAACTGCAACTTCCTTCCCTTCCCAACCGCAGATATTTTCCTTGCTTAGGGACAATGAAACAAAATAAAATTCTATGGCCTGGGTTTTTATGGTTGTCTTTTACATGCCATTAATCTTACAAATGTCTGGTTTGTTGAGAGTGGAAATTTTGAGGAGATGGTCTCTGTGCTTGCCTGACTCCTGTTCTCTCTTTTTGTTATTATTCTTAGTGTTACTTTATTATTTGTGATGCTGGGGATTGAGTCAAGTCCTTACACACTCCGGGAAGTGCCATACAGTGAATCACCTCCACTTCTTCTCATGATATCTTATCCTTAGTAAACTGTTTCAGTTGCCAAACCCTCATCATAAAACCAGTGATTGAAACGAAGTAACATTCCATTTTCTCTTTTATATTTGTCCAAAATAATTGGAAGCACCGGTTGGAGTCTGGCGTAATCATAACAGGACTAGTTTAGTACACTGGACTAGTACTATTTTAGCTGAATGCCAAAGAACAAAGCTTTAGTTAGATTATATAACTCTGTCACAAGCAAATACACAAATTGACTTACTAATTTGAGGTACTAATTCTACTTAGAAAAATCTACTGTATGGTTTCTAGCCTGTAGATATTGCAGAAAAAGAATCTTTGTTAACTTTGGTTTAGTACTTTCACAACCATGAGCCCTCTTCTTACACATTTTTTGAAATTTCCCTGAGCAGGTGACACATTTTGGGCTCTTTGCAATTTGGGGAAAAGAAAATCACTTGGTATAGCACATGCAGTTGTGAGGTTTTGTAATTTTAGTGTACATAATATAAATTTTTGGTAAAGCACTTAAGATTATGATTCCATGGCCTGTTCTAGTATTTGCTTATTTAAATAGGATCCTGGTACTTGAATGGTGACTAAGATAATAATGCTGTTGATTTGTTGATGGAATTTTTAATAGACTCTTTCAAACTCCATACAAAAATTAATTACTTAATTAATTCTAGAAATACTGTGAGATAGAATAAAGATCATAACTCCCAATTTAAAGTAATGGCCTATACTGGAAAGTAAAAAGATTGGTAGACTTGATTACATAAACAGAAAAAGGAAAGATATCAAGAAATGAACTGTCAAGAGAGTCACCTAATTCAGAGTCAGTGACATGTAAGAAGCCAAAATATATAAAAAATCATACAGTACTATCAGTAATTAAAGAAATGTGTGTCCTAAATTTTATTCTAGAAATCAAGCAAGACATTGTATCAGGTTGTTTTTATTAAAAATATGTTCTATATTACTCTCACTTTTGAAACTATGGGGAATAATAATCCAACTTGTACATGAAGTGGAATTTAACCAGATACATGTGAGCTTCTACCTCTGGGAATGTAGGACAACTTGTGAGGAATTAACAGTTACACCTCGAAAGTGAGACTGGAAAATTATGTATTTTTAAAGGATATTTTATAACCTTGTAATCCACTGTAAACGTTGGATATTTTATTGTGATAATGTCTTTTCTGGAGCTAAGATGTCTTTAATCAATACTGACACATCAAGTCTAGAAGTATATTGTATAATAGTCAAATTTATGAAAATTCACTTGTTATGCCTTAGAAATACTTATGACTTATTTCAAAGAAATTATTAAGGTGGAAAATATTAAATGAGAAGGTATTTACTCAAAAGGATTTATGAGAATGGAAATTTGGAAGCAAATTAATAAATAGTGAAAGTTACAAAACTTTGGTATTTCAATTTACACTGCAGAAAATGGACAGTTGTGTTATGCATATTGTATGAAAATCAGACAGTGAATTATCATAAATGACTGAAATTCTACAGATATATGTGTTTATAAATGAGGCCAGATATATGTGTTTATAAATGTTTTCCCATTCCCAGACAGCAATGGGAAAACACCTGCATGTTGCAATGTGAAACGAAATTTTTGAATTCTGGTTTAAGAGACGAAAAGTGGATCAATACAAAAGCCCTTCAAAAATGGTAAGAATATCAAATATTATTTAAGGCACTTTTCAGAGTAATGGTATACAATAAGTGTCACATTAAATTTGACCCATAAGATATGATGCTCAATGCTGAATATCTAACATGAGCCATGGATTGTTTTAAATATATGAGTTTACCTTAATAATGTCATCTTCAAATACCTCTTGTGTCCAGATAAAAATTGAAAGTTAAATGATGGCCACCCTGAACCAAAAGATGAAGAAATAATTTATCCTTAAAGCATAATCCAGGCAAGATATAAAGAAAAACACTGCGTGCAAACTGTATCCAAATCAAGAAATGAATTTTCTCAAAGTGCATTTTAAATGTCATACTTCTTAATTATATGTGAATATTATTTTCCAATAATTGAGATACACACATTTTTCAGACATACATAGATTTGTGTACACATAAAAGTGTTCACTAGGTTCTTAAACTTTTATAAGAATCAAAAATGTGAAGACCTTACAGTGATTAATGCCATATAAAATAACTATTGGTTTTTAGACATTGGTAGAAACCACACAAAATTTTTGAGTATTTTCCAACCCACAGATCCCAACAAAAACCATCTTTGCTTCACACAGAAGACTTTGGATCAGTTTTCCTGGTTAAAATATGGGCAGCTTTTGAATAAGTTCCCCAAGTGATTATTATAAAGTATAAACTTCGAGATTCACTGCCTTCCATATGTTGATGTATTTAACAACTGCAAATTTTAATTGAGTTCAAATCCACTGGTCTTGCCAAAGTGTCACTTTACCAATTTTCTTTGTAGACCTGCCTACATTTACTATAGCTATGGATCTGAATAACAGTGTGAAGAGTTCATTCTATTTCGGTTCACACAGGATGTGCTAGAGGATAAAGTAGTGCTAGTGGTCTTCTTGATCATCTACCTTAGAACTCTGCTAGCAAATTCAGTGATTTCGATAACCATTCAATGTAGCCAGACACTAAAGGGTCCGATGTACTTTTTCCTTTTCTAATTATCCCTTGCTGATACCTGCTTTTCAACAACCACGGCTCCTAGATCAATTATAGATGCTGTATCTGAGAAGAAACTCATCTCCTACAATGAATGCATGACTCAGAACTTTGTGCTTCACTTCTTCGGTTGCATGGCGACCTCGGTGCTCATCCTCATGGCCTTTGACTGCCATGCAGCCATCTTTAAGCCTGTGCCGGACATGACCATTACGAGCCAGCATGTCTGTGTTGTGCTGGTAACACTTGGCTGGGTGAGATCTTGTATCCATTCCACAGCACAGATTGTCCCGGCTTTGAAATTACCCTTCTGCAGCCCCAACGTCATTGATCACTATTTCTGTGATTTACAGCCTTTGTTGAAACTTGCCTGCATGGACACATATGTCATCAATCTGCTCATAGTGTTTAACAGTGGGGCCATATGCACAATGAGTTTCATAAACCTTCTTATCTCATACGCATTCATTTTACATTCGCTAAGGAACCAGAGGGCAGAAGGAAGAAGGAAAGCCCACTCCACCTGCTCCTCCCACATCATCGTGATCACCCTGTTCTTTGTTCCATGCATATTCACATACACTCGCCTTCCCACCACGTTTCCCATGGACAAGATAGTTGCCGTGTTTTACATGACTGGGACACCCTTCCTCAACCTTTTGATTTATACACTTGGGAATGCAGAAGTCAAAAACACCATCAGAAAGTTACGGTTCAACAAACTCTGACATGAGGCAGCTGAATGAAAAAGCACTGATGATGCTGGTGTCACTTGGAAGCTTGTGCACCAGTCCCTGGTTTTTTACAGCTGCACCCCGTTTTGTAGGATATTCTGCTTGAGATATTTTTTCTCCATCATTGTAACTGCAAATCTGTAATAATTTAAATTGGATAGTCAGAGAAGAATAAGTACTCTCATTGTGATGTAACAATTTGTTTCCCATTAGAATTTTGCAAAATTGAAAGAATGAAGACAGAACTATTTCCATTTCAATTTACAATAATGTTACACAGAGCGACAGAGTATCAAGTACACTATATCTGAAGGCCGCAAGTTCACTCGTCATTCTTCTTTCTGGATCGCTACCCTGGCTTTTTCCAATCCTATGGTTTCCACAGGTGTACTCTTTTATGCACTATTCTGGTTGAGGTGTTTCTTCTCATCTGTCTTTCCCCATATCTATTTTTGACACTTATTTTTTGGCAAATACGTTCTGGCACTACTGAATCAGTGTCATATATTTTCTAGCTCATCAGCCAATAGCCATGATGTGTATTCCCAAAGACGCATGATTATCAGGTAGGAGGGCCCTATTTGACATTTTTTGGGTTTCTTGGTAGCACAATTACAAAATATCTCCATTCTCCTTTTTGAAGTGTGGGGGAGATTCTGTTCCCATAAATACAACATACAATAGTAGATATAATTCCCAATCAAAGTATTGATCTGTCATTTCTTTCCATGTATGCAAATCTCATTGTAATTTTAATTACTTTGGTGTTTTGGGGCAGGGTCCCCTTATGTGGTTGAGAATGGACTCCAGCTCACTATGTAGCCCAGACTGGCCTCAAACTCATGGCAGTCCTCCAGCATCAGCTTCCCAAGGGCTGGGATTAAAGGAGTGTACCACTACACCCAGCTCAAATTTTATTTCTAAACCAACACAAAATACCATATGCTTTACTAGATGACTTTGAAAGCTTTTATAAAATTGTCAGATTATAAAAATGAATACCTTATGAATGAGACAGAATTATGAAAGCAGCCACTCACTACTTACATATAAAGAAAAGGACTTCATAATCAACCCAAAGGGTGAAGTGAATGATCCACCTTAGAAATGCTGAACAAAGCATATCAAGGAAGAAAGGCTTGATTACAAAATAGGTCCTAGTGCAGGAAAAATGTTTTGTTGTGTTCAGTCTGTCTGTCTGGTGCACTTTTGTGTTGGAAAGTGCATTTCAAGCAATGGCTATTTGGTCCCTTAGCCAGCATTTCTGCCTGGTCAAATTCTACTGGTGTAAACTTCAAGTAATTTCCTTCCTGGAGAGATGAGTATCCACCACTGATCAGGATAAGCACTTTGGTGTTCTTGAGTTGTATGTTCTGTAGTGCTCATCAAATATATGTAAGTAATGGTGTTATGGTTGATATATTGTATGTACTTGACAAGTCTAGTATTTTAACTAGCAACTCAGCAGTTCTACTTGCTAGAGTGCAAAGGACACACCCTTGGGCTCTGGGTTGTTGTTCACTGTGTAAACTTGAAAAGTTTAGAAGCTTAACTGAGTGACTCAGCAGGGACCAGGGTTCTCTCGCTGTAAACATCCTGAGCCTGTGCAAGAGGAGGGCACGGAGATGGTGTTAGTGCTGCAGCCACCCCAAGGTGGGCGGTCGGCATTCAATACAAGGGAGGAACAGAGGCTCGCTCTGCCTCCTCACTTCTTTTGCTCTTGCTTCTTTTGCTGTCTTCTGCTGCCCTGAATTGTTGCCCTTCTGCCGTGGAGCCAGCTATGGACTGAAATCTTCACACACCGTGAGCTAAATAAACTTTTCCTTCCTTAACTCTGGGCTTCTGGTATTTTGTCTCAGCAATGACAGAAAAGTAAGGGAGGCAAATAAGTTTAGCCCATAAGAGTCAGGTAGGTGGCAGAAGTTCATTGTTGATTGCCAATGCAAAACCCATGCAAGCCTAGGTGCAACACCCGGCATCCCCCACCATTAACTCAGTCTCC
>PVLD010027751.1:0-20326 GCA_004027595.1 Dinomys branickii
GCCATGGGGTTTATAACAGTTCATTGACAGCGGAGTGAAAAGGCACCAGTGTGCGCCATGGGGTTTATAACACATAAAATTAAAATGAGTGACAACAGCACAATAGAAACGCTATCACCGCTGCACTCATTTTAAGAGGTAGAGGAGACCGCCAGGCAATGAACTTCCAGTCACGACCTCCCACAAAGAAGGCCATGGATGAGAGTCACAGGGGGCGCCCTGAGGGCCAGCCTTAGACATTTCTAAAGCAATAGAACACTTCGAACAGCATAAGCAGAGAATGAATGTTATTCGCCTCTCCCTTTTGGCAGTTCTTTCAGGTGGTGACTGTCGTTGTTGTTGTGGCTTACCAGCCACCTATCTGTAAATTTGATTCCTGTTGAACTGAATCTGAGCTATAAGAATTAGTACTTGATAAGAACTTAGTACATTCCTGGACTCTGTACATAGACCTCATATCTGCTATTTTACTTACTCCTCACAGCAAATTTGTAGAGATGCTGTATGTTCCGGTTGAGAAATCTGAGGCATGGTGGAAATAAAAAGTTTACTGGCTTGGTTGCTTTTCTCTTATTGCTGAGACTAAATACCTGACACCCAAAATTAAGGAAAGAAAGGTTTATTTAGCTCACAGTCTTTGGAGGTTTCAGTCCATACTCGGCTGGCTCCAAGGCAGGTGGCACATAGCTGAGGGCAACAGTTTGTGGGGACAGAAGACACCAAAAGCAACAAGAGTACAAGGGGAGGAGCTGTGGCAAGCAGCTTCTTTCCCTCCCTTACACTGTATGACAACTGCCCACCCCAGGGCGGGTGTAGAACTCACATCCATAATCCTAGCACTGCACCTTGGATCAATCATAAACTCTAGCAGCCCACCCCATAACTGTGTGAGGTTTTGGGGGGCCATCCAGCCAAAAACCATAACATTGACCTAATGACACACATAATTCACTAAATGCAGATTTAAGAGTTTATTGCTATCTCTGAGCTGATCTCCCACCAACCATAATATACCTCCTGTACATAGGAAAAAAATTTGAAGACCAGAGGATTCTACCACCTAGCTTATAGGATGGTTAGGTTTCGGGTTGCAAGTGAAACATGGGCATCTGTGTTGGCAATATCATAGACCCCACCCTGCTGTTAAACAGTATAGAGGCATTCATGAGCAGTAAGCCTGAGCTGACCCAGTGACTCTGGAAAATCATCAAAGCCGAAAGCTAAAAGGTCACCCCCTCTGTGGCCACTGAATGAATTGTCCAACTGATACCCAGTCTATATGAGAGTGTTGCACCCAGATAGTGTCTATGAACAGTCACCGTTCATATAAGAGTCAAATTTTTTGTATTTTCCATGAAATTATTCCCTAGATGGTTACCCAATTCATTAAGCATGAGTCCTATGAAATGCTTCAAGATAGAAATTACCTTCACCTTTTACATTAGGAAAGCCTTTAGCCACAATAGGAATTGAAAATTGCCCTCCCATGAGAACTGTATAACTTAAAATATGACCTTCTTTTAATAACTTCAAAGATGCTTAGAGTACTATAAAAAGTATTTATGTTCAACACAAAATTATTTTCTTTTTAAGTGAAGTTAACTGGGGTAAATTTTTCACAGAATAAAAGATAGCTTTTTCTCTATATATTTCTTTCTTTTGACAAATGCAGAGTTATGTCTCCACAGATATAGTCAGGTGATGGCATAGTCCATGCCCTTGAAAATTTCCAGCTGCCACATTGAAGTCCCAGCTGCCACACTGAAGTCAACCTTCCCTCACCAGGAACAGACCGGAAACACACTCTTGCCTGCCTATGTTAAATCTGACTATAGATGCCCTGTTTTAACTTTCATGAACCTAGAACACTTCACAACCTAAAAGGGCAGAAAGTAAATAATTTTAGCCAATTTACAACAATGTTACATAAATGTGAAATGTTAGTGTTCCCGATTACACAATATCTCTTAACCTTCTCTAGTGTAATCCTAGGGTTTTTGTTTTGTTTCCTTTTTGAGACAGGGTCTTATAATGTAGTCCAGACTGGCCTTGAACTAATTACGTAGCCCAGGCTGGCCTCAAACTCAACTTCAATCCTCCTGCCTCAGCCTTGCAAGTGCGGGGGTTACAGGTGTGCACCATACACCAAACTGACCCTAGGAATCTTGCCTGTTAACACAGCCCTTCTCTCAGTATAGCAGTGCTTCACAGTACATTGAATGCTGCAGGTTCCATCATTTTGTCAAACAAATGATGAGTAATGGTATATGGCTGACTACCACCCACCACCTCAAAAAACTGCTCATGGAGTGTCAAGCTTGGAGATTTGAGTGTTGAGTGGCTTTACTTCAAAAAGAATGCTACAACTTAATGTATTTTTTCTTTCTCATGTTTATATTAAAGAAAATTAATAAACTCTATTTTAATTTAAAAAGAAATAAGAAAGAGTAGACATGAAGTGGATGATTTATGATGATTCAGAAAAGAGAAGCATGTAATTATCCCTCATTCATTTTGCATAAAATCAAAAGCTATCTTTTCTGAAGAAAACTTTTCATACTTCTGGTGTGTGCATCACATATATGTCATGTACACATCGAGACACACCACACATCCACATGGAGAGAGGCATGACCAGATATTTACCAATATCAAACTCTACTTACCAGGAATTTCATATCCATAATATTAGGCATACTTTTTTCCTTTTCCTCTTTCTTTCAACAAAGTGACTGCACTCCAGGTAGAAGACAGAATTTTTTTCTCTGTACCACATTCTTTTGATTTGTGTGTGTGTGTGTGTGTGTGTGTGTGTGTGTGTGTGTGTGTGTGCTGGGAATCAAACGTAGGACCTTGCCCTTCCCAGGCAGGTGCTTCTGCTGCTGAGCTAGATCCTCAGCCCCCATATTCTTTTAATTTTAGTGCTCTTATGTCACTTAATTTCAAAGTCAAGGAAAACATTATTTCTAATCTTGTTTCTAAGATTGTGAGACTTCACTTGGTCACAGCACAAGGGCGTCACAGTGCTGCTACGTGCTGCTAATGGGAGAAAATGCAAAGAATGAGGAGTCACGAAGTGAGAACTGCTTCTTTCTCTCCAAGTAGGCGAAGAGGCCTGAGACTGCCCCTCATGGAGAGGATCTGGACACACACCCCTGAATCCAGGGACTCTAGGCCTGTCCTGGACGGGCAGAGCCATAAGCACTGTGTCCATGCCACAGACATAGATTTTCCAAGGGATCCTCGCACCCACTGCTGCAGGCAGCACGGATTGAGTTCTATCCCTTTTCCTCCAAACACAGAAGATATTTCATACTACTGGGCTCACGTGAGAAGCCTCCCACCACGCCCCTCCCTCTTTCCACTCCGCTGCACCCACCAGGGAATTTGCATTTTGTCCCCCAGGGAGGACCCGCCCAAGCATGTGTGAGATAAAAGCTGGCACTAACTTTGCCTTGACTGATCAGGACTCTGCAGCTCAATTTCTCAAAATGAGGCTCCCTCTTCAGCTGCTGGGGCTGCTACTGCTCTGGATCACTAGTAAGGACACAGGGAGACGAGGAGGGACAGGGGGTGAGACGGTGAGTTCCAGGTCCCACGGCCTCGGCCGCCAGGGTGAGCTCTGTGCATATGTGAGATGTGCAGCGCTGTCGTGAAGCACGGGTGAGTGAGGTGAGGTCAGGGAGTGAAAAAAATTCATAAGGAGTCAGGACCCGGCCTCTCATGAAGACGCCACCGAGAAAGAGAGGGGTGGCCAGGAGAATTCTAGAGGCTCCCTGTCACTAGAAATCTTGGAAGTCATTTCAAACTTGAAGGTTTTTCGTTGTTTATTAAAATAACATAATAATTCAGGTTGACAACTACAAAAAAGAGAAAACTATGAAAATGACTTACGGTGTTTGTACATGATCTCAGACTTCTCCTTCATCATTTTCGGATCCACAGGAGATGTTGTGTTGACCCAGATCCCAATCCTGTCCATCTCCCCTGGACAGCAGGCCCCATCTCCTGCAGGACCAGTCAAAGCCTCCTACACAGTGATGGAAATACGTATTTGTACTGGATTGTGCACAAGCCAGGCCAGGCTCCACAGCACATGATTTATGAGGTTTCCAGAAAGCACTCTTGGGTCCCAGACAGGATCAGTGGCAGTGGGTCTGGAACAGATTTCACACTCACAATCAGCAGGGTGGAGGCTGAGGACGCTGGAGTTCTTTACTGTTGACAAGGTTCACATGCTGATACAGCCCCGAACACAAACCTCCCTGCCTGGGGAGGCCCAGCTGCCCTCTTGCACTGCTGTCTGCAGAGAAGCACAACACAGTCTCTTCTGTGTGAGAGGAAGAGGTTGAACAACTCAGAACTAGAAGCTACAGCTGAGGCCTCCGCCTAAGAGAAAGCGTGAGAAAGACAACAGGCCACAGGCACGTGCTCAGGTGAGGATGTGACACGGAGCAAGAAGGATGGAGTTGACAGGTTCCTTTGAGCCTGAAAGTTCTCTCCCTTTATGAAAATGAATAAAACCAAATCAAGCACACAGCAATAAATCTGGACTGAAATGGCCTTTACGGTAGAATGGCACATAGGATGTGTACTTTATCTTGCACTTCCCTCTTGTCTTATCAGAATCTGCTGGGTATATAGTGACCATGCACTCACATCTCAGCTTGCCTGCCGCTCCTGGAGAGCTGCCGCATCTCAGGAGGACAGAGGTGAGGAGATCACGTCTGGGATTGCAAGTTTAGGCTTTGTGGACTCCATGGACCATTGAGAAGTGGGGCATCATGCAGTGCTCTTGGTCTTGCTTACCCCACAAGAGTATAGATCTAGGCCTAAAGAATTTTCAATTGGGTCCTGTCTTTCTGGTCCACATGGCAAGGCAAAGATAAGCATCCCAATTGTGACTAAGCCTCATTGTATACTGGGGGGTGACCTGAGGGAAGCTGCAGGATCCTCATTGGGTGATATCCAGGAATATAGCTTCCATACAAAGGGAACAAACAAATCCTTAGAAAATTTCTCACAGCAATGATCAGCAATCACTGGACATGGGTTTTGTGTGCAATTTTTTTCCTCCGTTCACCATTACCACTCAGGAAATCATATAAGGTTTTACCATCAATAAGGAACTTTCTTTCCAAGTTTTCTACAGGCACACAAGACACTGAGACCTAATACTCACAGACTTAAGTAATGTACCTCACACCTGCACTTACTCTCCAGGTGGTTGGTAAATCTGAAATGGTTCCTTTTCTGCCTTTTTGTGAAAATCCTCCCAAGCCACTGATATCCTCCAAGTTAAATGTAGGAAGAGAGAAATGAAGAGTTTAGTAATACATATAGTTGATACCTGTTTGCTATTCTTTGTCTTTAGGCAGCTTACAAAGTAAACATTAAAAAGCTTCTCTTGGGCTGGGGATATATCTCAGTGGAATAAGCACCTGTCTGGCAAGCACAAGGTCCTAAGTTTGATCCCTGGTACGGCACACACACACAAAAAAAGTTCCTCTGGTTTCATTATCCAAATCAGTGTGTGCTTTTTTGTTTGTTTGTTTGTTTTTTCTAGACCTGATGGGGCCTGTTTTGGAAGGTGGGAAGGTTCTGGTGATATTTTAAAGTTAGAACACATACGTTTGCTGACATACTACACATCAGCTGAGTCAGATACATAAAATCAGAGAAGACCTTATGTATGGAAATGAGCCGCCAGAGAATTTGCAATGATGTCTCCTTAGAGGGGAAGGCAGACAGAAGCAACACTGGAAGGCAGGGGCAAATAAGGACCTTGGTGGAACATTTTTCAAAATTTGAGATTACACCAGACCTCCAGCCAACAACTGTCCCTGAGGCACTGGCACACACGGGCGTCTGCAGCTCTGGGAAGAAATCCGAACTGGAGGATCAGACATGGGGCTGCGGGTGAGGTCACCAGGAAATGACCGGTCCCTGCCTATTGGCAGAGGTCAAAACACAAGGAGAAACCCGCATTTGAGGCTGTGGAGGAGGAGTCAGCCGCGGAAGGAGACAGGGAGGAGAAGATGGAGAGGGAGAGAGGGAGGAAGAGAGACGCAAAGTGAGGGAGGGAAGAGGACATCCTAGAGCCAAGACAGTATTTGAACATTCTCTTTTTCTTTCACAAATGTAAAATGAAACTGTTGAATGAACCTAAAAATGTCTTTTAGGGCTGATTGTTGTAAGTGGCCCAAACACTGTGTCTCTTAAAAAGTCACGGCTCTTTCTGGGCAGGGGCGAGAGTTCAAAGATCACCTTTACACAGAGTTGGCCACTGCTGCCACCTGTTGGTCAGTCCTGTGAAGGGCAAGTTCCGAGGAAAATTGTTCCTAACCTGGACTTTCAATTATCTTGAAACATTTTTGCACCACGCTGTTTCTAGCGCGTAGAGAAACACCGAAAAGACACCCATGATTTGGAGGCGGATTTATTTCCTCTGGTGGACGCAGACAAGGAATCAATCAAAAAAATTTCTTGCCCCGAAGGCTCAGGGAGGGAGGTTTCTGTGGGGTTGCAAAGGGGAAGGACAGAGGTAGAGGACTTGGTGGGCTTTGACTGGTTCTTACAATATGCATCACAGTGATTGGTCCTTTCTAAGAAACAGCAGTAACAGGAATGGCAACAAGAACTGTTACCTGGGCAACTAATAAAAACTGAGGTATATTGATGGGGGAGGGGTTCTGCTACACTGTGATCCAGTTTAACAAGTGCAAATCTGTAATATCTCAGGAGTACTGAACCTGTGAAGAACTTGATGCTTCTCCTATACCACTGTGTTCTTAGAACACGTTGTGCAAAGTCATTTGCTTAGTTCATCAACCTTGACTCCCAGTATTCTTCCCGTAATTGGAACCCATCCACTCACCCACCCCATCCTCAGGCAGTTACAGCATAGAAACTATTCTATACTTTGTAACGATTCTCCTGTCTTGGACTCTGATACCACAAGCTTATTATTCTGGTCTCAACCTGCCCACCTACCACAGCTAATAAAAAAGAAATCCATACAAGGAAATGTAAAAAAACAAAGAGTTGCTCAAAACAAAGAGCGCCAATATAAAATATTATACAGCCCTGAGTGATGCTTTTCCTCCCCAAAGATCAGATTTCCCCAGGAAGGTGGAATTTCTTCCCATTTCACAATATCTACTGTACATTTCAAGGTAACTTTGATAAAGAAGTGGGCACTGCTGTTCCCTAATGGTCAGTCTTCTGCAGTACTAATGCCTAGGAGGATTGTCTCTCAGGTTGCTTCTTTCAAATACAGTGAAATATCTTATCCACTGTCCTGTTACCCAGTTTAACCACCACATGAGAGCATCCAGCGCCCCACAGCAGTGAGAGTCTGGACAAGCTGATGCCTCACAGGGACCATTAGCCCCATTCTACTCATTGGAAACAGGCTCTCAAGGAACGCTGTGGTGCAAGACCATTTGCTTTCTACATCAAGCTTCACTCCTGGTGCTTTTCTCATCATTTTCATGGTACCCTATACCCGCCTCGCACGCAGGCAGTTACAGCACACAGCCGCTCTGTGTAACGTACACATTACAGCAACTCCACTGTGTCTGCTCTGACACCACAAGCCGAGGACTCTGCTCTCCACCTGACCTCTGAATGCAGCCGCTGACAACACACATACACACACACACACACACACACACAAATACACACAAGCATATAATTCTTCAAATACTACATAGCCAAAACATAAAGCAGGTAAAGATAAAAGTTTTGGTACTAACCAGATTTACTAGGAAAATGAGATTTTTGAAATTTATTTTATTTTAAGAAAAAGGTAAAACAAAATCTCATATCAAAATAATATTGTAATAGCAATAACTAATACAGTGCATGTTGTTATCTTTAAAATAGTTGCTCAGTCTAAAGATATGGCCATAAATATTTGTCCAATCAATATTAGCACAAACCTTTTCTTTCAGTGAGCTAAGAGGCACCAATATTTAAACTGACTTGATTATTTTCCCTTTTCCGTCTGTCTTTTCCTCTTCCCCCATCATAGTTCCTTTTTCCATTTGAATAATTTCTTCCCACTTCACAGTATCTACTGTACATTTTAGAACTCATTTACTTCTCCAGTTTCTCACAGGAAGGAGATAATATGATGTTTACATGTTTAGCAAACCAGAAGAAATGGACACATTTCTTCATACGTTTAAATTACCAAAGTTGAATCAAGAAGACATAAAAATTCTAAATTAACTAATATCAATCTATGACACAGGAGATATAACTGAAGAGCTACCAGCAAAAAAAGAACAGGCCCTGATAGTTTACTGCTGAAATCTACAGGAAAATTTACAGAACACCTAATGCCACTACTTATCAAACTCTGTAATGAAATTGAAAGGGAAGCAATACTCCCAAATTCATTCCTGGGAGCAAGCGTTACCTTGATACCTAACCCAGGAAAAGGACACAAAGGAACTGGGCTACCGGACGATCTCCTTAATGATCATAGATGCAAACATCCTCAATAAAATGCTGAAAAACAGAATGCAACCAGTCATCAAGAAGATTATAAACCATGACCAAGTAGGATTCGTCCCAGGGATGCAGGGATGGTACAATATATGCAAATCCACAAATGTGATAAACCATATTAACAGAGCCAAGGACAAAACCATACGATTGTATGAATAGATGAAGAAAAAGAATTTGACAAAGTCCAAAACCCATTCATGATAAAAAAAAAAAAAACCCTACACAAACTTGGAATATATGGTCATTATCTCAACTGAATAAAATCCATCTATGACAAACTAACAGCCAATATCACACTGAATGGATGAAAACTGAAAGCTTTCACTCTAAAATCAAGAATATATAAAAAATTTTAAAAGATCAGGCCCTCCGGTTTCAAAGACCCAATCCTGTGGCACGTTTAGACTTTCACACTGTGGTCCTCATGACCATTGCTGCAGGCAGCAATGCACTTCATCTCTATTGGTTCCCTCCCATACATAGAGGATATTTTCTAGCACCGAGCTCACAGGAGAGGCCACCTAACATGCCCTTCACTCTTTCCACACAACTGCACCCACCGCGCAATTTGCACTTTGTTCCTCAGAGAGGAAATACCCATAGAAGTCAAGAGATAAAAGCTCAGCTCTCACCTCACCTTCAGTGATCAGGACTCCCCAGTTCAGCTTCTCAAAATGAGGTTCCCTGCTCAGCTCCTGGGGCTGCTGATGCTCTGCCTGCCTGGTAAGGCAGGGGGAGCTTGGGGCGGAAATTAGGTCAAAGGTGAGCTCTGGACGCCCCCTGCTGCCCAGCTGTGCTCAGAACACAGTGACATGTGTGTGCTTGGCCTGCAGGATGGATCTGGGAGGGCTGGGTTTGCATGGGTGAGGATGATTCCAGATAGAACAAGGACCTCTATTCTCTGGTGACTTTACACAGAAAGACAAAGAGGATGCAAAAGAACTCTATGCGCTGCCTTGTGGCTGCCAATCTAGGGGCCCATTCTTAAAATTCACTGTTTTTGTACACAAATCAAAATGATCAAATAATTTAGCCTGATATATATGCAAAAGGGAAAACTACGAAAATGGCTGACAGTGTTTGTATATGATCTCACAGATCTCCTTCATCATTTTAGGATCCACAGGAGATATTGTGCTGACCCAGACCCCACTCCTGTCCATCAGCCCTGAAGAGACGGCCTCCATTTCCTGCAGGTCTAGCAACAGCCTCCTACATATTGATGGAAAAACCTACTTAAATTGGCTTGTGCACAAGCCAGGTCAGGCTCCACAGCACATGATTTATGAGGTCTCCAAAAGAGACCCTTGGGTCCCAGACAGGATCAGTGGCAGTGGGTCAAAAACAGATTTCACACTCACAATCAACAGGATGGAGGCTGAGGATCCTGGAGTCTATTACTGTTGGCAAGTTATATATGCTTCCCCTATAGTGATATAGCCCTGAAAACAAACCTCCCTGCCTGGGAAGGCCCAGATCTTCTTTTGCACTGCTGTCTGGGGAGCAGCACCGCACAGTCCATTCTGTGTGAGAGGAAGAGGTTGAAGAGCTCAGAACAACAAGCTGCAGCTGAGGCCTCTGCCCAGCACAGAGGCTGAAGAAGTCAACACAGCTGCAGGGACCTGAACTCTGGTGAGGACGCTGACACAGAGGGAGAAGCACGGAGCTGACTTCCACAGGGTCCTTAGGGCCTTGAATATTCTGTTCTTCATGATACTGAATAAAAGCAAATCCAACATGCAACAGTGAAATTAGCCTAAGATGATGAATAAGGTGGAAATGTCTGATAAGGCTATTATTTATCTTGTACCCGCCTCTCATCCTGTCACCATCCAGTGGGAACAGTGGGACGCCTCACTGTCTTCTCAGCCCATCTTTCACTCCTGGAGCTGCCCCAGCTCAGGAGGCACAGGTGAAAGACTACTTCTAGGTTTCCAAACTTGGTCCCAGTGCTGTTGCATGGATCACCATGCAGGGCTCTCAGTCTCACTGACTCTGTGATGAATGAAGATTTCTGCTTAAAGAGACTTCGGTCATGTCACATCGCTCTGATGGGTCCAGCAAGGCAAAACTGAACATCCAAAATGTAATTCTGCCTCATTATATGCTGGAGATGACCTTAGAGAAGCTGAAGGGCCTTCAGTGGGTGACATGCAGGAATACACCTGCCATGGGAAGGCATGCCATAAGAATTCTCAGAAAATTTCTCACAGCATTTGATACCAATTGGATGTGGGATTTATGGCCAAGTTGTGCCTATGTTACACATATTGCTCACTGAGACAAAAGAAGTTTTAGTTCCACAAGGGGCTTTCTTTAGAAGATTTTTGCAGAGAATCAAGAATTTGCAGCCTACAACTCCTAGGATTAAACAGTGCACCTCAAGCCTCCGCCCAATCCTCATGACACTTGGTAAATCTCCAGGGCCTCAGTTCCTTCTTTAGTGTGAAAATCCTCCAAGACAACAACTGCCCTCAAAACAAAATGTAGGACAAGAGAAAAGGAAGAGTTTGATAAAGGAACAATTGATATCTGATATTGTGTTACTGGCTTTGGGGTCCAGTTAAGAATGTAAATATTAAAAAGTCCCATGAGCCTCCTCTGATTCTTCTGTGCACAAATGTATGTGCTCACCTTTCAGAGCTTTAGACCTGTCAGTAGATGGGAGAAAGGTGGGCAGATTCTGATCACATTTTGAAATCAAAACAAATAAGCTTTACTGAGCTATTGAACGTGAGAAGTGCAAGAAAAGTAATCAAGGACGAGAACCATAAACCTGGACCTGAGCCACCAGGGGATTTGCATTCACGTCTTTTGGAGGGAAAGGGAGACAAGAGAGACACTGAGAGGCAGATGGGCCTGAGGAGTGGAAATTCTGCAATTTTGAGATGCCGTCAGACCTCCGACCTGCACCCTTACCCTAACCCGAAACCTGACCTAACTCTAGATCAAAAATAACATCTTAAGAATGATTTTTTATTTTTAAAATACAGACCTACACAATATTAAACTAAAAGGAAATTTTCAGTTTGGGCTGATTGATATAAAATAGTCCAAACACAGTTCCACTTACAGGATCAACTCGCCCTGAGCAGGTGGCAGGTGTGGAAGGGCGCATTTACAGAAATGCGCATGTGCTTTCCTCTGCTGGTCAGTCTCATGCACTGCAAGTTCCAAGAGCAGGGGTCCATATTCTTTCAAAAGACAAATTTGGAATCCATTTCTAAATTTTTCCGACCAAAATTGCCTGAAAGTCTGAAAGTATTAACAACACAACAAACATGGAGCTACAGTCGCCAGCCTGTGCATGGGCTGCACAATACTGGACCAGGACTCGCTGTATGGAGTTCTTGTAGGGCCTGAAATTAAGCTGAGTCAGAACATCTCCATCTCTTTGAAGTGTACCGCAAAGAATTAATAGAAATTGCCCTTACCACATCTACTTGAAGAGAGAAAGGGCTCTAAGTACACTGGGCAGTGAAGAAATTAAAAATAAACAAGATTTCCTTGAAAGTAATGGTTGAAGACCAATACCACCCAAGATTTATTTCTCAAAAAATATCTGCTTTAGCAAGAATAAGAACTTTCAACCTTGAAATTGGCTGAAATTGGACTTGTTGAGGAGGTGCCCAAGTGAAAATCTGTCTGGAGGAGGGCACCACCGTGCACAACTTCAAGAATGCTTAAAAATACTATTTTAAGGGTCATAGACCACAAACTCAGAGATACTTGGTATTAAAAATCAAAGAGATAAAGTAAGTACAAATAAAAATATCAGAGAGCAAAAGGCTCTTCCCAGGCCTCTGATTTGGGACTTATGAAGGGATATAGAGGAAATAAATTATAAACTTGATATTATGTAAAAAGTGAAGGAAACTAAAGAAAAAACTAAAACATTAAGCAGCTGTGTAAAACTGACATAGTATATTTTATACACACACTAACTCATGTAATGCGTCTTTATCATCAAGTCGTAAATACTATTGACAAGTCAATTTGTGTTTTGATATTTTATTTCTTCAATGTGATGTCACCTTTTACATTTCTCTGAGTAGACTGTATGCTACAATTACTTTCTTAGGTGTGTTATATTAAAATAAATTCTTATAATCGGATGTGAGTCTCACCAGAGATGCTGGGGTGCTTTAATATAACACAGCCACACTGCATGTGGTTTGGAAAATGCCCTAATTTCCACGTATAGGAACATGAAAGCTGCATAAATGTGCCCAAGTCTGACACTAACAAGCCAAGTTCTCCTCTCCATCTCTGGTATATTTTAGAAATTTGCCTTATGACTGCTCCAGTGAGATGAAATTTATTTTCTTTCATTTCATTTACTACTGTTGATACATGTGGCATAGACAATGAGCAGGGCCTTCAGAACCCACAATACATCAGTAAGGGAACTTTTCAACCTCTCGAAGTGTTTAGAAAGAACACACTCTCAGAAGATAAAGTCACCCAAGACAGATGGTGCACACCTGCAACTCCAGCACGCTGGGGGCTGAGGTTGTAGGACAGAAAGTTTGAGCCCAACCTGCACTCAATTTTAACAACACAGTGAGACCTTCTCTCAAATTCAAAGCAATATAAAGAAATGGAGAAGCAGCTCCGTGTGATTATTCTAGTTTTAATCCCCAATACACACGCACACACACATACACACACACACACACACACAGATAATCAGCACATCCAAAGAGCATTTTATTTACAATAAAAGTACACATTACAGAATGGTTGTTTACTTATTTTTCTACAAATACACTTTGCAAAATGTGTAAGTGGTGCCCTCTGCTTCTTGTGCTGTTATAACAATACCAGGACAATGTCAGTCATTGCTTCAAATTAACTTGAAATATTAAAAAAAGATGCAATTGTGATATTCTAATATTTAGACTATGTCTTTAAACTAGAGACCACAGCTGTCCAATGTCTATTATAAGAAAGACCAGATAGGAAATGAATGATTTATGATGATTCAGCAAAGAGTAGCATAAAATTATTCCTCGTTCATGTTGCATAAAAATAAGGGGAAATGTCCCTTAAGAAAAGTTTTTATTATTCTGGTGGGTGAGTCACATATATGTCATATATAATGTATTTCTGATACTTATATATTATTATATTTACCAATTTCAAAATCTTCTTACCAGGAATTTCATTTCCATTATATAAGACGTGTATCTTTTCCTTTTCCTCGTGCTCTCCAGCTGGAACACAGATTTTGACCTCTATACGATATTGTTTTCATTTTAGTGCTCTTATATTATTTAATTTCAAGGTCAAACAACAAGTTACTTCTAATCTTGTTTCTGAATGATGAGACTTCACAAGGTCACATCAGAGGGCTTAACTGCTCTGCTACATTCTGTGCATGGTACGAAATGCTAAGAACCAGTAATCATAACCATGAAGTGAGAATTGCTTCTTTCTCCTCAAGGAGGTTAAGAGGCACGAGACTGTCCCTCCTGGAGATGGCCCAGGACACACACTCCTGTATTCTAGGGACTCTAGTCCTGACTTGGACGGCAGGGCCGTGCGCACTATGTCTGTGCTGTGGACACACATTTTCTAAGGGATCCTTCTACCCACTCCTATAGGCGGCATGGATTGAGCTGTATCGCTTTCCTTCGAAACACAGAGGATATTTTATACCACTGCGCTCGCGTGAGAAGCCTCCGCCTCGCTCTTCACTCTTTCCGCACCGCTGCACCCCCCAGGGAATTTGCATTTTGTCCGCAGGGGAGGACCTCCCCAACCGCGCGTGAGATAAAGGCCGGCTCTAACTTTGCCTTCTCTGGTCAGGACTCTGCAGTTCAGTTTGTCAAAACGAGGCTCCCTCTGCAGCTCCTGGGGCTGCTACTGCTCTGGATCACTGGTGAGGACACAGGGAGACGAGGAGGGGCAGAGAGTGAGACAGTGAGTTCCGGGTCCCACGGCCTCGGCCGCCGGGGCGAGCTCTGTGCATATGTGAGATGTGCCGCGCTGTCGTGAAGCACGGGTCAGTGAGGTGAGATCAGGGAGTTAAGAAAATTCTTACAGGAGTCAGGACCCGGCCTCTCATGAAGACGCCACCGAGAAAGAGAGGGGTGGCCAGGAGAATTCTAGAGGCTCCCTGTCACTAGAAATCTTGGTAGGCATCTCCAAATTGAAATTTTTAATTTTATATTAAAATAATATAAAACAGCTTGATAATTACAAAAAAATAGAAAACTATGAAAATGGCTTATGGTGTTTGCACATAATCTCACATTTCTCCTTCATCATTTTAGGATCCACAGGAGATGTTTTGATGACCCAGACCCCACCCTCTCTGTCCGTCACCCCTGGAGAGGCGGCCTCCATCTCCTGCAGCTCCACTCAGAGCCTCTTAAGCAGTGATGGAAACATTTATTTGCATTGGATGGTACACAAGCCAGGCCAGGCACCACAGGGCATGATTTATAAGATTTCTGAAAGGCGCTCTTGGGTCCCAGACAGGTTCAGCGGCAGTGGCTCAGGCACAGATTTCACACTCACAATCAACAAGGTGCAGGCTGAGGATGCTGGAGTTTATTACTGTTGGCAAAGTACACATGATCCTCCCACAGTGACACAGCCCCGAACACAAACCTCCCTGCCCGGGGAGGCCCAGTTGCCCTCTTGCGCTGCTTTCTGGGGAGCAGCACAGCACAGTCTGCTCTGTGTGAGAGGAAGGGGTTGAAGAACGCAGAACAATAAGCTGCAACTGAGGCCTCTGTCAAGGCAGAGAGTGAGGAAGTCAACAGGGCTCCAGGGACCTGAGCTCTGGTGAGGACTTGACACACAGAAAGAAGCATGGAGCCAACTTCCACAAGTTCCATTAAGCCTTTGAAATTCTTTACTATATAAAACTGAATAAAACCAAATCAAGCACACAGCAGTGAATTTAGGCTACATAGAAATCGCTCTTAACATGGAAATGGCTAACACAGAAATGGCTTATAAGATTTGTGCTTACCTTGTACTTCCCTCATATCATGTCATGATCCAGGGGGGATGTGGTGACCTCCCAGCCTGTCTGCCGCTCTTGGAGAGCTGCCCCATCTCAGAGGGCAGAGGGGAAGAGATCACTTCTGGGCCTGCAAGACTGGGATTTGTGCAACTCCACGGACCATCAGGAAGTGGTGCATCATGCAGGGCTCTTGGTCTTACTGACCCCATATGAGTACAGACCCAGGTCTAAAGAATCTTCAGTCAGGTCCCATCTCTTGCATCCATGCAGCAAAGTAAATGTGAGCATCCAAATTGGGATTATGCCCCACCCTGTGCTGGGCGTGACCTGAGAGAAGCTGAAGGATCCTCACTGAGTGATATCCAGGAGTGTAGCTTGAATACACAGGGGGAACACAAATACTCAGAGAATTTCTCACAACAATTAGCAGCAATTGGACATGGGTTTTATGGGCAGTTTTTACCTCTGTTCTCCATTACCACACACAGTCACCTGGGGTTTTAGTCTCCGCAAGGATCATTCTTTCCAAGCTTTATGCAGGCACCTAAATCCTGACCTAGTACTTCCAGGATGCAGGCATGTACTTCACACTCCCACGCATCCTCATGGTGGTTGGTAAATCTCACTTTCTTCCTTTTCATGAATCCTCCAAAGCCACTACTATCCTCAAAGTTAAGTATAGGACAAGAGAAATGAAGAGTTTGAACATAGGGGCAGTTGATGCCTGTTTACTACTCTTGGCCTTTAGGACAGCTAACAAAATAATGTTTAAAAGCTCCTCTGGTACCATTATCCAAGTCAGTGTGCGCTTACTTCTTCAGACCTGGCAGCGGCTGTTTTTAAAGGTAGCACGGTTCTGGTCATATTTTAAAGTGAGAACAAATATGTTCTCAGTTCTGACCTACTGGACATGCGATCACAGCTCTTCCTGGGCAGGGCCAAGATTTTAAAGATTATCTTTATAAGAAATGGCCACCTGATGCCACCTGTTGCTTGGTCCTGAGAAGGGCAAGTTCCAAGGAAAATTGGTCTTAATACTGGGCTTTTATTTACCTTGAAATATTTTTTTCTGGCCTGCCTCAGCTATGGCAACAGAAACACCAAAAGGATACCCAGGATTTACAGGCAGATTTATTTACTTTGATAGGCACTGACAGCAACATAAAAATATATTTTTATAAAACTGTCAGACCCAGAAAGCTCGGAGAGGGAGGTTTTATGGGGCTCCAAAGGGCAAGTACAGAGGTAGAGGACTTGGCTGTCTTTGATTGGCTCTTACAATATGCATCACAGTGACAGTAGTTTCCAAGAAACAGAACAGGACCTGTAACAGGAGCTGATGCCGGGCAGCTAACAAAGCTGAAGTATGCTGGAGAGGGGGTTGCATTTTCTACTACAAAGTGATCTAGTTTAACAAATGCAAATCTGTTTGCAATATCTCAGAGGAGTGAAGCCGTGAAGAACTTGATGCCTCTCATGTAGCATTACCTTCTATACACACGTTACGCAAGGCTGTTTGCTTAGTTCATCAAGCTTGATTCCCAGAATTCTTCCCGTAACTGGAATGCAACCTCTCACCCACCCACCCCCCAGCCTCAGGCAATTACAGCACAGAAGCTGTTCTGTACTTTGGAGAAACTCTCCTGTCTTGTACCGTGATAACATCGCTTATTATACTGTTCTCAACCAGCCCACTGACCACAGCTAGGAAAAATAAATAAAGTATACAAGAAAATGCAAAAAAGAAAAGAGTTGCTCAGATACAGCAGAGCGCTAATATAAAATACTTTAGAGCCCAGACTGATTTTTTTTCTCCCCCCAGATCAGAGATTTCCCCACACAGGTGGAAGATGTTGAAGGTAACTTTGATAAAGAAGCAGGCACTGCTGCTCCCTACTGGTCATTCTCCTGCGCTGCAGATTCCTAGGATGATTGTTTCTCAGGTTGCTTCTTTCTAACTTAGTGAACTATTTCACCCACCGACCTGTTATCCAGCGTAATCACCACACAAGAGCATCCAGTGCCTCACAGTGTTGAAAGTGTGGGTAAACTGATGCCTCGCGTGGACCACTACTCCTATTCTACCTGTTGGAAACAGACTCACAAGGAACATGGTGGTGCAAGATCATTTGATTTTTTCATCAAGCTCCATTCCCAGTGCGCTTCCCATCACTTTACCTGCACCTCATACCCACCTCGTTCTCAGGTGTTACAGCGCACAGCCGTTCTGTACATTCCAGGAGCTCTCCTGTCTCTACTCTGACGTCACAAGCCTACAACTCTGCTATCAACCTGACCTCCGAATACAGCTACTGGCAACACACACACGCACACACATACACACACACACATAAAATCATGTGATTCTTCAAATACTACACAGCCAAAATTTAAAGAGCTGAAGATCAATGTTTTGCTAGTGCTGAAAGTTACTAGCAAAAATCAGAATTTTAAAGTTTAATTTAATTTTATGGAAAAAAGATAAGACAAAAATTCATAACAAAATAATAGAACCATAATAACTAATACAATGAATGTTGTTACTTTTAAAGTTGTTAGTCAGAGTAGAGATAAAGGCATAAAAATTTCTCCAATCAGTATTAGTACAAACTTTCTTTTTCAATGAGCTAAGAGACACCAATATTATAATTCACTTGCCTTTTGTCCATTATCCTTCCTTTCCTTTCCCCTTTCCCCTAAGTTCCTTTTTCCTTTTAAACAATTTCTTCCTATTTCACAATATCTATTGTACATTTTATACCTTATTTACTGTATTAGTTTCTCTCTATTAGTTACTCTATTAGTTTCACAGGGAAACAACATAATCTTTACACATATTTACAAATCCAGAAAAAATGAACAGGTTTCTTGATACATGTGAATTACCAAAGCTGAATCAAGAAGATATTAAAATTCTAAATAAACCAATATCTATCTATGAAACTGAAGATGTAATTAAGAACTTACCGACAAAGAAAAGCACAGGCTTTGATGATTGATTGCTGAATTCTACATGAAAATTTACAAAAGATCTAACATCATTTCTGCTTAATCTTTTTAATGAAATTGAGAGGGAAGCAATACTCCAAAGTCATTCTGGGAAGCAAGCATTACCCTGTGTATCAGTCAGCATTTACTAGAGAAACAGATCTAACACAAGATATACAAATGTACAAGAAATTACAAATTTGGCTTACAATGGTCAGCCACAGGGTTGGACGAGGAAGTGTGCGGAGGGTGTCTGCACGCTGGAGATTGAAGAGCCCAGGCCTGGGTACTGGCGCTCACCACAGTGTCCGTGCAAGTCTGTATCAAGGGCTGTTGGGTCTGTGACGAAATGCTGATGAATCTACGATGAAGGCCGGAGAACCAGTGCGAGATGCTGAAGGGTCCCGGGCGGAAGACAAAGAGTCCGCACCGGAAGCCCAGAGACGACCGAGCAGAAGGTGAGGACTGGAGCTCCTCCACAGAACCAGCGGCCGGTCCCTCCTCAGTTCTTTTTTTATACAGTCCACCCGCTCTGGGGAGGGTGGGGGGTCCTCTACGCCCACACCCTCTGCACGCCTTCCTCTTGCACAGATTTAGGATGAATCCAAACAAGCACCCAGCTCCCTGCTGAGTTACATAGTTAACCTTCTAAACTTCTCAAACGAACACAATAAACAACATCCCAGAAGGGTAAGGGCGTGTCCTTTTCACCCCAAGATGTACAACTGCTGAGTCACTCAGCCAAACCTCTAGACTCCCCAAGTTGACACAATGTATCAACCATAACACCCTGGTACCTAACACAGAGAAGGGACAAAAGAAATTGGGCTACCAGCCAATCTCCCTAATGACAATGACCATAGATGCAAACATCCTCAATGAGATACTAAAAAACAGAATGCAACAAACATGAAGAAGATTAAAACCATGACCAAGTAGGATTCATCCCAGGGATGCAGGGACGGTTCAATGCATGCAAATCCATAAATGTAACACACTATGTTAGCAAAAAACATATGATCATCTCAATAGATGCAGAAAAAACATCTGACAAGATCCAAAACCCATTCATGATAAAAAAAAACCTACATAAAACTGGAATAGATGATATTTATGTCAATTAGATAAAATCCATCTATGACAAACCAACAGCCAACATCACACTGAATGGATGAAAAATGAAAGCTTCCACTCTAAAATCAAGAACAGGACACAGATGTCCACTGTCACCACTCCTATTCAATAAAGGTCTAGAGACTTTAGCCAGGGCAATTAGACAAGAGAGGGAAATAAAATGAATAACGGTAGGAAGAAGTTAAAGTACCATTATTTGCAGATAACATGATACTCTACATAGAGCACTCCTAAAGTGCCACCAAAACACTTCTAGAGTTAATAACCTCTGTAGCTTAACTAAATACAAAATCAAGATTCAAAAATCGATAGCCTTTGTATACAAGAGTAACAAACTCACTGAGAGAGAAATTAGGGAAACAACACCTTCCATGATAGCATCCTAAAAAGGAATTACTGAGAGATCCCTCTAAAGAAAAAAAGACCTCTTCATTGAATATTACAGTGTACTAAAAAAGGATACTGAAAAGGGTATCCACGGGAGATCCGGGGAAGATGGTGACCGGGTCAGCAGCAAGGGAGCGAACCTCCTTAATAAACACCACCAGCTCGAGACAGACTTGGTGAGCGTGAATGCCGGAACCTCGGCTGGGAAGTTTAAACTGGGCGTATTTCTCTGAGATGCCGGGGGAGATGTGGTAGGGCGGACCAGGCTGCCGGGGCGAGACGTGGGAAAGTCCCAGACGCTGGGAGCCGGGGACGATCCCC
>PVLD010027752.1:0-20326 GCA_004027595.1 Dinomys branickii
GCAGCCTCCTGGGGTGTCTGCAAGACCCCAGGAGCCAGGTGTGTTCCCTAAAACCTCCTCCTCTGGCTTCTCCCCCTGAGCTCCTGAGCTGCCACACCCCCATAGGCAGCCCACAGACTGAAGCAGGCTGAGGGCCTGGGCAGCCCTACCTCCTCATTCCCCATACGGAAGTTTTCCCGTCAGTGCCACGGAATGAGGGAGCTTAGGTGCCCTGTGATTTATTTACACCTTGTCCCTCAGAAAGGAAGCTGAGGCCTGGAGTACAGAGCGGCTTTTCCCAAGGTCACTGAGCATGTCACTGTGGGCCCTTCAGATGTGAGCTCTTCGGCAGTCCAAGACCCTTCTCAGTTGCTATAGTTTGGCCTCTGGGGTATCCCCAAAGGCCCATAAACTAAAGGCTTGGTCACCAGCTGTGTTGTGATTGGGCGATGGGGGACCTTTTGGGAGGTGGGACCAAGTGGGAGGAAATAATAGGGGTCAGCAATAGTGGACCAAACCCCTGAAATCACAAGCTGTACTAAACCTTTTCCCCGTTAAAGGTGATTTTCTCAGATATTTTGTCACTGTGATGTAACGCTAACACACAAATCTTACCAAATAAGGTCATTTTGAGCTTATAGGGGGAAAAGAAAAGCAACAAGATCCCTCTGGGATTGGGAATGAGTGTGATTCCAAACGGGGTGGGTGAGGTGTCTGTTCTGGGGTGCAGTCAGCACCTGAATTCCCTGCCCTTGTGCTCAGGGAAGTGCTACTGTAGGCCTGGCTGAAACTGTGGCCATGCTGGGAACACGTGTGGGGACATGGATATGACCACAATTCTGTCACTTGTCTTCATTGTGATGTGTCTACACTGCACCAGGGTGGGACCCAAAACCCACAATCCTGTAGTTCCGAGGCCATCTGTGTGAAAAACACACATGCATAGACACACAGACATACGCATAGACACACACAGAGACATAGAAACACACAGAGATATACATGCACAGAGACACAAACGGACACATACAGACACACACAGAGACAAAGACATGCATAGGAAACACACACAGACATGTAGAAAAACCTACAGAGTCACACACAGACACACAGAGAGACACAGAGACACACACGCCTTCAAGCACTTGATGTTCTTGCTCTTGCCTTTGTGTGCCAGTGCAGAGCCTGCAAGGACAAAGATACCCTAGCTTTTACACCATGGTTTAGTCTCCTCCCACCCACCCACACCAGTGGAATTTCTGCAGGGAAGGCTGTCTCCTCCAATTTGAGGGTCAAGTTCACAAAATGCCTGTTTCAAATGTGAAATCGGATAGAAACACACTCACGAAGGGTGGTTTTAGCCATCGGTGGAATTTTCTGTAGCTGTTCACACCCAGCTACTCTTGTAGGCATTTTTCATGACAGGGTCCTTTAACCTGAGCTGTCCTAAGCCACACCACTGCTTTGTGATCTTCAGGAATATGCTTAAATTTCTGCACTTCAGTCTCATTTTAAGAGCAGTAATATCTAGCTCTTGATATTGTGTGTGTGTGTGTGTGTGTGTGTGTGTGTGTATCCATGTTGAAGGAATATTGTGCCATAAATACACAAACTGTCCCTGACCCAGGAAGGAGGGTCACAAGCTTGGTTCTTTCCCCTCTTCCTGACCAGTGAAGAATGTTTCCAGCCAGATGTGGGGTGTTTAAGCTTTAATCCCAGAACTGGGGAGGTTGAGGCCAGAAGATTGAAAGCTCAAGTCCAGCCTGGGTAACTTACTGACTTAGCAAGACTCTGTCTCAAAATAAAAACTAAAAAATAAAGGCTGGTGTGTATCTCATTGTGAAGGCCCTTTGCGCAATCCCTGCGACACCAGCAACAACAAAAACAGTGAAACCAAAATAAAACAACAAAATCAAAGAATGCTTACAGGTGTGTTGCTAGGGGGGCTGGTGGATTCTCTACTTTATGTCTCATATCTCTACATCTAGCTGTGTGGCCAGTGCAGATCCCTCTGTGCTTTAGTTTCATTCATTCACTTGGCAAGTAGGCCTCAATATTCATGGAATATTTAAGGACAAATAATTGTTTTCAGTGTGAGAAAACTGCAGTGAAAAAAACAGACATAATTTTGGTCTTCAGGGAGTTTATATAATGGAGCTACTGAATTATAAAATGCCTAAGACATGCCTACCAATAGAAAAGAGGCAGTCTTCAGAATGTCTTAAAGAAGGGGTTGTTAGATTATGTCAGTTTTGGTACATCTAGAAAGGCGATCAAATCTGTTCAGTGTTTCATGCTGTTCTTCATATTTTCAAGATCTATCTATTAGGGATCTTTTTGATTTTAAATGACAGAAAACACAGGTTAAAACCATTTAAAGCACTGTAGAATTTATCACCTCATATAGCTGGAAAAAAATTTGAGTAGAAAGGTGGACCTCAGGAAAAGTTCGATCCAGTAACACAAGTCATGCTACCGAGGACTTGGTTTCTTTTCATGTTTTTTCTGTCATGATTGCTCCTATCTCATAGGTGCCCCCCCTTGCTGCAGGCCCTCCATCCCCTTATGGTAGCAAAATATTAACAGGCACAAAATCTTGAGGACCTTCATATCACACTACAAAGCAGCAGGCTGAGAATTCTTAGGCAATTGCTCCTCACATCTTATTGACCAACAGCGCAGGAGAAAGAAAGGGGATTTTCAAAAGAATCCTTTCACTTTCATTTTCAATAGTACATGGGAGGGGCCAGGTCATCTATGTGGTACTTAAAGATTCCCCCAATCCAACCCCTTGGGCTATCAACAAAGATTTTCTCCTCCAGCTGATGTGGATTTTCTCTGGCTGCTCTGTTAAGAATGGGCTTCAGAATGGCCGGGCCAGGGGCGAGGAGATGAATGAGGCCATTGTGCCAGCAGATACAATGACAGTTTGACTAGGGTGACAATGATGGAGGGGGACAGATGGGACCAGGTTCTGGATCCATTTCCTTCTGTACTCATGTTCCTCTGTTTCCCACATTTCCCCCGAGCACACACAGGACAAAGCACAAATCAAAGCTACACACACTTATTAACTCATCCCCAAGGGGCAATCTGATCTTGGACTTACACCTCCGGAACCACTGGAGCTAACACAAACCTTCATTTACTCTATAAGTAGCCAGTGTCAGGTGTTTTCATTACAGTAACACAAAGCTGACTAATGCAAACTCAAATGTCATGTGAATGATGTACTCCATCCTTGGACTACTGTTTCACTCACCACATATAAAGAAGAGAATACTTTTCTGCATTACATATAATCACATATATTAGAATGTGTCCCATATGATCAAGTCTTCTGATGGCAGTCACAGTGTTTTATTGAACTGGGTGTTCCCAAAGCTTAACACAAATCTGGCAGGTTGTGGATACTTAATAAATGTTTGTGGCATTCTGGGATTTGGAATCCACCCTCCTTCCAGTTACAAGGCTGTCTCTTTCCCCTAATCATTTAATGTCTTTGAGCTCCAGCTGGATTAAAATATGAACATCTGGGCATGGTGATATTGGGGTTTGCAGTCAAACACATGCTTAAGATGGACAGAAACTGTTTTGGGTGTGATTTAATAAAAAGCAGACAGATCTTAGGAGCAGACATGCTTCCATCACTCCGAAGCTGTGTGATCTTGAACAGTGTACCTAACAGCTCTGAGCTCGCCTGGAGAGGAAGCGAGGGGAGTTACTGTGGTCACAGCACTAGACCCAGGGGTTAATACACACTAGAACCCTACCTATCTGCAAATAGAGCCACCCGCTCTCTGGAATCCCCAGGCTGGTAGGACCAGAGCTGCCACTTCCCCCAGGACACGGCCCAGCCCAATGTACCCGGTGATGGGTGGTGAGCATAATTCGTCCCTGCTCATGGTTAATGGCTGGTGACATTTTGAAGACAGCTTGCCTGGCTTTGGCTTTGCCAGCAGTAGGGGGATTTTCAAATGCTGATTGATGTTGGGCTCCGAAGAAATACTAACCAGAATTGCATGCAACACCTGAGAACAGACACCAAGTCACATGAGTGGGACAGCAATACTGGGATGTCCCCCACTCCTGGCCCCCCCAGGGACTGAGTTTTGGGCCGGCCAGAGGGGCTACTCTCTCCTAGTTGTATGGACATCCTGAAGTGGTGTACCAGTTTGCCATGACCAAGAGTGCTGTGTGGGAACTCAGGGATTAAAATTCCACATGCCTGGAATCAATATTCTATGCTTGTGTTATAATTCAGTTTGTGAGAGAGAGGACGCGGCTCTCAGAATTCTTGGGTGAAATAAACCACATATCTCAGAGATTAAGGGGATTTCCGTGATTATAAATTGCACCCAGCGGTGGGTAGGTGGAGAATGTCAGAGGAAGACAGAAAGGCCAAATCCCACCGACGACCCTGGGTCCTAGCGTTTCACAGGAGGCCCGCAGGCCACACTGAGCATCATGCCACTGCCATCTGTGTGATGGGAAGGGTATAGAACGGTGACCTGCCATGCAGGACTGGCAAAAACTGCCTAGGCCACAGAAGACTCCAGAGTCATTAGGCTGTTTGGGCAAGAACCACAAATAGCTGGGTTCTTTCCTGACACCAGCACTGGTTGCTATATCGGGAAAGCAAAACATGGAGATATTTGCAGAAAGTTTGTTTCCTTAGACTTGCTACTGAGTGCTTCCAAGAAACACTTTGGATGAATGACCCAGAAGGTACCAGGCCCTTCCACACGTGCCAGTGCCAGGCCCCTGGGCACCTCTTTCCCTTGGGGGAGAAATCTGGCAGAAGTCCTTAAGAGCTGGCAGGACGCCCCTGTCCCCTGCTACATCACCTGCACTTACAAGTTTGGTCCGGCTGAGATTGCAGGTGAAACACATTTCTTGGTGTCAGCAGGGTCCCTAATGGGTGACAGTTGAAGTCACAACATCAGCATGCTGATTGGACATGATTACCAGGTGCCTCTTCTTTGGCGGCAGGGATCAGGGCTTGGGTGAAGAAGGCTCCAGGGCCCCTGGGAGGGCCAGCGCCTGGCTAGGCCTTGCTCGGCAGTGGGAAGCGGCCCCAGCCCCGCCTGGGAAGTCGAGGTAATAACTAACCACCCTCCTCGGCCCCGCCTCCCCCTAACCTTGCTGTGAACCGTGCTTGTTTTGTTCAAAGAAGTGCTCCTGCGCCCAGCCGCACTTTAATGAAAAGCAGACCCTTACTGGCCGGTGCCCCTCCTCGGGCACCAGAGATAAAAACCTCAGGCGTGTCAGATCCTTGATGGCAAACTTGCCAGGAAAACAGAATTATCGGGGTAGAGTGGAGGCAGTGGACCGTATCTGCTTTTGTACCATAAAATAACATAACCTCTTGATTTTCCTCCTCTGCTGAGGGGGTGCCTGGCTGGAAACACAGGCACTCCCGGCCAAATCTCTGCTCCCAAACTGTGTGCTCTTTGCACAGGCCCTTGAGCACAACACATTGATCACCACACCAAGAGGCTCTTACCAGGGAAAGGTCCTGGGACAGTGCCCTGGGCACGCATGCACACATGCACACATATGTGTAGGCACACCCCTGCTCTACAATGAGAAACAAAACTCCTAGGTGATTTGTATCAGGTAACAAAATCCACAAGTCCCTTATCCATCACACTGCTGGAGCAGTGTCCTGGCAGTTCACACAATGACACTTAATTGCATCCAAGAGATGTTTTGAAACAGTGTCAGAAATTGAGCATGGGTAACAGTCCTTGAAGAGAAATCCCCTTGTCAGACGATCGTGATGACCCCAGGAGAGTTCCTCAAATGTTCTGCCAGCTCCTTTGGCTACTTCTCTTCTCTCTTCTCCCCCACATTCTACTTTCCACAAACCATGAGCCAGAGCCCAGGGTAGGTTCTGGAGAAATCTTGAGCAAGACAAACATGGTTCCTGCCCAATTTCTCCTTACTGCCTGGCTCTACCAAAGGTTGCTTCTTGTCCTCCAGTATCTATCATTGCCAACAGGAAACTGCCAATGTTCAGTTAGGTATGTGGATCTCCAAAGTAAAAATTACAGATCCAGCCATCCCTCAAAGCTAGATGTGACCCTGTAACTAACTTGTAAGGAATCAGATATAAGTGGGAGTATTTTGTGATGCTTCCAAGAAGTATCATTAAAGCAAGAGAAGCACAGCATTTCCTCTCCTCTATCTTCCTTTTTGTGGCTTCGAATGGAGGCCATCATGACTGGAATTCAAGCAGCCATTTAATGCCACAAAGTAGAAGTCATGTATCAATGATGGTAGAGGAGCAGGGTAGCAAGAGGTTGAAACTGTAGAATCACTTTAGAGAACTCACTGTCTTACAAAATTAAACATACACGTCTGCTGCAGTCAGCAATCTGGCTTCTAAGCATTTACCCAAGAGAAATGAACATCTATGGGCATGCAAAGATTTGCACACAAATGTTCAGAACAGCTTTTTTCATAAGACCTAACTGTCCATCAACAAGAGAATGAATAAATCCTGATGTAGTCACACAATGGGATGAATGCTACTTGACAAAAACCAGGTTCATGGAACAACCTGACCTGTCCACCTCCCAAACTTACTTATCTGAGAGGGAAAGGAACACCAGCCAGTCTTCTTACGCATTCTCCATCAGTTTCAGCTAATCCTGCCTCTTCGCCATGCCAGTCACCAGTCCTGCAGCTGGTTCCTCTCTCTCTGCAAGGAGGGAGCAATCCCTGGGAGCCAGGGAACATGTGTGATTTGACAGGGGGTTGATCCAAAAGCCTGGTTTAGAGAGCGTCTCCCTGCACCTTGTCCCATGCTTTCCAGGCCTGAGCATAGGGCCGAGTGTTCTCCTGGATTCTCAGGCCACCCAGGAGAGGCTGGCATTGTGCCTCCCTCCCTTTATACCTAACAGCCTATTCAGCAAGCAGGGTCTCACCTCATGGGGTTCGTGGTGGTCAGCCGATTATTCTTCAGTGCCATGGCGAGGACTATTCTTAGCACGCTACCTATCCCCAGGAGGCTCTGAAGATGCACGAGGCTGAGTAACAGCTGCATCGCGGCCATTACTGACATCATTATCATCATCATTATCGCGGGAATGCAGCTTTTGTGATCTGCCAATCAGGGGATGCATGTGTGGGGTCTTTTCCATAACTGGAAGAAGTGGTCCAGGATGTGGTGGGTTTCCATTTGGAGCAGACATCCCAGGGAAGCATGCTTTCTTGTGCAGAGTAGGCACCAGGCACTTTTGGTGTGTCCAATAGGCAGCTTCCTGTGGGGAGGGATTTCAGGTTAATCCTGCTCTCCTTTCCTGCTTAGCCCTGGCACTTCTGCCTCGGCAAGCAGTTCTCTCAGCAGAAACCACAAAATCTTACAGTTAGAAATCTATTCTTTTGACTTCACTCTTTGTTTTCTACCATTAAAATACAAATTCTAAACCAGGCAGGGTGGTACACACTTATAATCCCAGAACTTGGGAGACAGGCATAAGGATCACCATGAATTGGAGGCCTGCCTGGGCTACATAGTGAATTCAAGGGCAGCCTGAACTATATAGTGAGACCCTGTCTCAAAACAACAAAGAATGAACAAAGAAAAAAACTCCAAATCTTCCTGCTGGCTTTCCTAGAATTATGTTTGCTTTTCCTTTTCTCTTTAAAAAGGAGGATGAGGGAGTCATAAAGTGCCCAGTAAGAGGGTATTCAGGTAGAGGTAAGAGCATGGAAAAGGGGAGCTGGATGGGCTCAATGGGGACAGAGCAATTATCGTTGCTTTGTTTCCTGAGTGCCTTCAGGCGATTAACACATTTTGATGCTCACTTACTGCGAGCTGTCCTAATCTTAACTCATTTCATTTTTATAAAAGTCCCACAAACTGGTGATATGTTTGGATCTGGACCATTCCCCAAATACCTGTGTGGTAAAGTCTTGGTCTATTGCCTGTGGCACTACTAGGACGGAACAGAACCTTTAGGAGGCAACCTAGTAGGAGATCATAGGTCACCGAGGGCATAGCCTAAAGAGGATCATGGGATCTCAGTCCTTTCCTCTCACTTTTGCTTCCTGGCTGCCATGAATGAGCCTCTTTTCTGCACTCCTGCCAAGATGTGCTGCCCTGTTGCAAGCCCCAAAGCAACCACGCAAGTGGCCATAGACTGAAACCTCCAAAACTACTAGCCAAAATAAACCTTTCCTCTTTTTAAGTTATCTCAGGTATTTTGTCACAGTAACAGACAGCTGACTAGCACAAGTAGGTATTTTAGTAGTCACACACAAAAGGAGGAAATTGAGGTACAGAGAGATTAAATAACTTGCTCAAGGCCATAGGCTTGTTAAGTAGTACAGCTGGGATCCCAACCCTGCCATCTTGTTGCTGAGGCCATACTTGTAGCCACTGTCAAATCATCATAAAAGAGTAGGCTATTACTTTGTCATTTTTGGAGGGTCCCAATCCCTCAGATGTCTTACTTTCTTACTGAAATAATATTTCCTTCAATTAGATACTTCAAGAGAGGCCTTAATATGTAATTTTTTTCTCACAGTGAGTTCATTTTAAGGATACTCTCACACATTCTTAGCATTTCATTTCCCTCCCAACATTGTGCTGTGATCAAAATATACAGTGAATGTCTAAATTAAAAAAATCTTTCCTAAAGTGGGCTCTAAGGTATTCAGTGGCAGGGTGAGAAAATGTTGGACAACATCACACACTCAACATCCTAACTGGAGGTTCGTAAGAAATACATGCATTAAAGGGCTCTGAGAGTTATTTCACTTTAAGAAATGTATTGACACTCCTTTCCTATCTTGTATATACCAACTCTTTTTCACTTTGTTTAAATTGAAGTTGTGTGTGCATGTGTGTGTGCAAGTGTGTGTGTGTGTGCAAGTGTGTGTGTGTGTGTGTGTGGCTGGGGTGAGATTGGTGAGATTGTACCAATGTGTTGCACATGCTAAACAAGTGTGCTATTGCTAAGCTACACCATAACCTTTTTTAAAAATACATAATTTCCCCAATTTATTTGACCATAGATCATTTTCCCCATGCAGCGTATAGTAAATTAAATTATCATACAGTGAAATATACTCCCTCTGTCTAAATCTCTATGGGAAGAGTGAACTTCTTGGTCCCATGAATGAAAAGGATTGCTGTCAGACTTGCTTTGGCCAGTGGAATGGGGATGAGGCTCATCTCATTGATAAAAGGGTTGATTATGTGACCTGCTCTGGCCAATCAAATGAGAGTAACAGTGATGATGTGCCAGCCTCAAGCCTAGACCTTAAGAGATATTACAGGTTTCTGTCTGATTGCCAGTGCTTTTTTGTCCATGTGAGAAACATGCCCAGGGGCTGCTACTTCTACATCTTGGACCCTGGATTGAGACACAAGGAGCAGAGTCGTCCCAGCTAATCTGCAGATGCTCAGTGAAGAATCAATGGTAATCACTGCATGCTACTGAGTTTCCAGGTTGTTTGTTACATAGCAACATTATTGATGCCAATAACTGACTTATTATGCCTATTCCTATTGAATATGTCAGGATCGTAGTGCTCCATAGAACTCTCTTTGGCAACTATTGAGTCGCATCCAACAGATGACCACATCCTGTAATTCTAAGATTCTGCTTGCCTCACCATTCCAGAACCAGGAGAGAGAGTGTGTGCTTTGAAGACTTCTTACTGCAAGGAGAAATACAGGGAGTGGGGCAGGTTAGGGTCATATAGTGTCCAGGCTGGCACCCAGGGCAGAAAACAGTGCTGCTGTAGTCCATCCCATGCCAAATCCTGTGAGGCACTGGATGTTAGAGGTTATGATCTCAGAGTCTGCTGGGACTCCTTCCAAGTCTTTTCCTTTCTCAAACCTGCAGAAGCTACATTATTTTCAAGGTCCTTGTCAGTAGCCTAAATTCATGCCAATTTGCTGAGTTGGTACAAAGTGCAGAATTGATGGTACAGAAAGACATTAAACAACCTACAACCCTTTCGACCGCATCAACAGATCATCCATAGCTTCAATTGCAGAAACATTTCATTAAATCCTTGCAGTGTCTCCCCAAAGAGTAGGAATGCCCTTCTCACTCGGAAAAACAGATGGGGCATTCGATTCACCTTAGCTAAGCTCTGGAGAGGCTCCAGTAATCTTCATTCAAGAAATATGTCTTGAGCGCCCCAGGCCATGACAAAACTGGAATAAGTGTGTAAGGGGTGGGTCCGCTCTCAGTCCAGAGGAAAGAGATGCAGGCCAGGGGGGATTACAGTGGAGAGTGTCAAAGGACTCAACTAAAACTGAATGTTCTTGGTAGGCAGAAAAGTGACTATCAGGGATGGTGCATACATAGGCCAACTGGGAAGCCCCTACCACCTGCTGAATAGTGGCTACAGAACAGCCCTCAAAGCAAGTGTCCAACTGTGGCCATAGAAATGATTTGGTTGGTTATCAATGGGACGAAGCTTTACCCATAACTGTGATTGGTCAGTTGAAGTGAACAAGCTCCAAAATGGCAACCGAAGTTGAAGAGCTATGAGCCTTGGGAGGCAGTTCTGGAATGTGATTGGAAATTAGGAAATGCTAAATCAATAGATCAGATGTGGAACATGCCTGAAATTCCAGCTATTCTGGAGGCTGACACAGAAGGCTCGGGAGCTGGAGGCCAGCTCAAGTAATTTAGCAAGACCGCGTCTCAAACTCAAAAAGGGCTACTGATGTCCCTGGTGGTAGAGTACGTTCGGTTTGGTCTCTAGTACTGTAATCCATCAAGTAATCAAATCCCTTGCCTTGTGCTGTTTGGGAGAACACAGTGAAAGAGCCAGGTCAGCTATGGGACCTTCCAGAAAGTGAGATCTAGAGGTGGATGAAGCTGTTGGGCCCCCAGAACAACCCCAGGGTGAGATCAGATCCTTGGCCCCACAGCAAAGCAGGGTTGTGGAACTTGCTGGGGTGAGCAAGGCACCCAGAGCTCTCCTTGTTAAGGAGATGCTCATGGTCAGGATTAGAGGTATGGAAGTTCAGGTTGCCACTTCAGTGCCACTGCTTCCCTAATTGCTGTGCCCTTGTTGCCCCACTAGCTTCAACCCAGCCCTGGCAGAGACTCAAGCTGCCTGCTTCACACTTGGGAGGTGAATTTTGTATCTCACCTCAGCTACATAAAAGCTCCCTGGTTCTGAGCTGTGTTCTTAGATCTCCAGCTCCAGTTTCCCCATCTATGAACTAGGGACGCAGTTCCAGTCCTGCAGTGTGACAAAGCATGCAGCCTGTGTTAGTTACTTGTTGCTGAGACAAAATATCTGACACCCAAAGTTAGTAGGGGAAAAGGTTTGTAGAGGTTGAAGTTGCAGTCCATAATCAGCTGGCTCTAAGGCAGGGTGGCATGGCAGAGAGACATTGCAGAGAAGAAACATTCATGGTGGGCAGAAGGCAGCACAGCAATAACGGGAAACTAGTTCATGGCAGCCAGAAGTTAGCAAAGTAACATGAGGCTTTCACAGCATCTTTTGGTCCCTTATATTGGATTCAGGCTACTGGGATTAGGGTAGTGCCAAACCAGTCAGTGAACTAATTTAGTAATCACCTACCCTTAAACCTACCACTGTACTATGAATCAATCACACACTCTAGATTCACCCACCTCAGGAAGAAGCCCCACTTATAACCACATGCAGCTTTGGGGGGACATCTACACACAAGCCATGACTTAGGAAATGTTATTATTAGCTTGGTTAATAACGGTTATTAGCCTACTGTCCCCTCCGGGAAGAGTCTTAACTCAGCTCTATCTGAGTGATATCTCTTCAGGTCACTACAGTGGATGCTATGATGTTTGGGTTCCCTTTCAGGACCAAAGGACTCGTTTTCCCCAGCCACTGAGATCCACTAGCAGAAAGCCCTCAGCTGTCTGTTCCCTCCAGGGATTGCCTCAGTTGAAGAGAGCTGCCTCCTCTGAGTCCTCTCCCTTCCTGTGGCAGCCTGTATCTAGTGTCTAGTCAGCTCCAGACAGAAAGGCCCAGTCCCTTGCCCCAACTTGGGACAACTCTGAAGGGCCATTTTAGCTCCCAAGCCCCCAGGGTATCTGCTGGACCACCCAGTGGAGATCATCGCAGCCTAGGTTCCTCCTCTGCCCAGGGCGGCTTCGCTCATTCCTCACAGGCCTCCTCTGGACTCTCCTCTACGAACTTCCTGCATAGCACCTCTGTGCTAACGCCTTGCAGGGGCTGCTCACCTGGGCCCAGCCTAGATGCTCATCATATTAATCAAGATTCTTTTGATTGTAAATTTAAGGATAAAAGAGCAACACTTTGGATAGCAGAATCTCAGAAAAGTGGGGGGCTAGGCAGAGCAAGGTGACCGCTGGTGTGCTTTTCTCAGATCTGCGACTCTGAGAGCATGTTCCCTCTCATCTGGTGTGCTTCCTTGACATGATGGGGTATGAATCTGTTCAGAGCTTCCTAATACTGCATTTTAAATCACAGATCACTTGAAGAAAACTGCCTCATTTCTAGCTTCAGTACTCCAGGGAAGAGTCCTGATTGGCTTATCTTGGGTCAAGAGCTACCCTAGGCCAATTAGCAGAGTCTGACGACCATGGTAAAAAGTGGTGATTCCCATGGAGACCACCAGGTTTGGTAGTTTACAGAGGATGAGGGGAAGTATCACGGCAGATAAAGGAAAGGCATCCACTTGTCATGCTTGTAGTTGTCTTGCATCTGAACACCTTTACTCTGTATTTAGGTAGGAGGTAGAACTCACCTGTCACCTGACCAGCTAAGAACGCAGGGCACATGCTGTAGCACATGCTGTTTTGGCCATGCATAAGCATGTGGCATTCACCACCCTGTATATACCAACATGAGGATTGTACAGGGAAGGTGGGAGGGGAAGTTGGCTCCCTTAGGAGTTAAGACCACCTTCAATCAAGGGCAAATGGGAATGGGTCTACTAAAACTTCAGTTTCTGCTGGGTATGGTGGTGCATGCCTATAATCCCAGCATTCTGGGAGGTTGAAGCAGGAGGACTGCAAATTCTGTGAACAATTTAACAACTTAGTGAGACCCTGTCTCAAAAAATACAGGAAAGGGATGTGGCTCAGTGTGAAAGCCCTAGTTTAACGCTCGGTATAGCAAAGCACAAAACAAAATGAAACTTCTAGTTTCCTCACCAGTCAAGCGGGACAACTTCAAGAAGGTCTATACTGCTTACCAGGGGCTGCCAATAAGAATGAATCCCAGTTACCCATAGTGGTCACATACCCACAGCCCTGCGTACCCTTTGTTGGCTTCTCTTTCCCTCGTTCAGTGTCCCACTTCTTACTAGTATTTTCTGGAATCACTTCCCAATTACTTTGATTCAAAGCCTTTTCTCAGGGTTTTCTCCAGGGAAAATCCAAACTAAGACATTTATCTTCCCAACCTGCCTGGTGGTCAGGCCAAGGGTGTGTGATATACTGGCTGTAGACTTGAATCTGGGACCAGGGACAGTGGAACATTCTGATAGCAGCCATGGTGGCTGAAATGTTCAGTTTCCAGCCAAGGATTCAAGGGTCTGTCATATGTTGGCAGTACGGGCTGGTGCTCTCACTAGGCTGGCTGGGGTCTACATCGCTGGCTGCATGTGGATCCTGTCTGCCTTCCAAGGTCCATTCAGCAGTTTGGCCAGCAACTTGGTTAACCTCTTAATAGTGCTTCAACAATTTCTTGAATGCTCCGATGAAGCCAGTCTTTAAATCCCAAGCCACATTAGGGAATGCGGCTGCCTACATGTCCTTTGCTCATCAGCAGGGAATGCAAAATCAGGCTGGCAGGAAGGTCTGGTATCACTCTCCATTAGCCTGATTAGTCATCCTGGTGGGTGCGGTTAGGTCTCCACTGGGCTGGCTGGGTGAGTGGATCTGCCCTCTTGGTGTCTGCAGCATTGTTTTCTGGGACTTTCCAGCTGGAGATTTGACTGCCATCTCAGGTGGAGTCACCAACACGCCACCTCGGCAGAAGGAGGGCAGTTTTTAGCTTGCCTAACCAGCAGGTTGTCCCCAGACATCATTCCTCTGGGTTCCTGGGGAGTCAAGGACCTTCATATTTGAAAGAGCAGCACTAAAAATCTCCACAGGTTTCCTTCCATTTTCAGAGCAAGACTGCAGGTACCGAGCACTGAAGATAAGGCTAGAAAGATCTTTCTGAGAATATGCTTCCTAGGGGAGGGGAAGGACAGAAAACAAAATGTGTTGCTTTGCACGGCCACACTTAAAGTGGAGAAGAGAAGGAGGGGGAGGAAAATATTTTCTTACTTTTCTGCCTTCTGTCTGCTTTTGATAAAATTAACATTGCTAAGTGCCAGCTTCTCTGAATAGATACAGAAGAAACATTAAAATAGAGTAGAATAAGAAAAAGAATAGACTCAGTAGTGTTCATGAAATAGGACAACAATAGCACCTTGCTTTGTAGTCTCTTGTATCATTCTTCCCATTCTTGTATGAAACAAATGCTCTTGTCTTAGTTTTCTCATGCTGAGGTTTAATACCTGATACCCAAAATTAAAGGAGAAAAGATTTATTTCAGCTCATGGTGTGTAGAGGCTTCAGTTCATAGTTGCCTGGTTCCAAGGCAGGGTGGCACGGCAGAGGGGCATCACAGAGGAGAAACTGGTCATGGCATGGTAGGGAGAAGGTAGCAGGGCAGCAAGTAGCAAGCAGCAGGCCTGCCTCCTTTCTGCTCCTTTACATTCCTCACAGGCTGTAAGCCTATTGATTGGTTACATCCACACCCACGGAGGGTCTACCATTTCTACACCTTTAGTCCTCGAATCACATCCTTAATCCACAGTCGCACACCCTAACCCAGTTACCTTCAAAACTCCCCACCTATGGCCTCATGAAGCTTTGGGGGGACATCTAGATACAAGTCATAATAATTCTGTAACTTTACCTCCAGCAAAGAGTGTGAAAGCAAACAAGAGGAAAGTCTCCTTGTTGCTTGCAGGAGACTGTGGGAGTGGATCAGAAAGCCCCTCTTCAGGCTGAAGCTCCATTTACACACCAGACATACCCCTCTCTTGTTCATATTTGCATTGAACAAGCCATTTCCTATGCTGACATTTTGCATTTAGTTAAATGCCAGCAAATCCGGAGAGATGTGGCTTTGACCTGTGGTTCTGCCCTTCTGGACAAGTGTCTGATACTGTGGTACTTTCATTCTAATTTCTGATATTGCACATTTTGGATTCTTAAAAAATAGATGGATGAAATGCTTCAGACTTAATATTATCTCTGCTGAATATTTAATTGAGAAATGTTGTTAAAAAGACATTTGCTTTAAATGATCTAAGTGCATGCATAGATATTTATTTTCTGACAGTAAAGTGGCCTTGAATGATTTTTGTTATTATTAGGGAATTAAAGAAGAATTTGCCTTAAAATGTTAAATGTAGGGTTTTTTTTTTAGCTCATTGCTTTGCTAAGTGTGAGGGAGGAAGCACTGCTGAGTGTTGCTTTAAAGAATCTGGGGAGATGGCGGAGTGGGGTGATAAAATCGCGTAGGCTCTGGAAGACAAAACAGCCTGGCAATCTGGCACCTTCCACTCACTACATCTCAGACACGAGGGACACGAGGCACAGAGGAGTTAGGGAGCCTTTCATCCCCCCATGGCACTTTAGAGGTCAAGGGTTCCCCCAGTCTAGGGACCTCAGTTCTCCACGGCTTTGAGGCAGGGACGGCAGACACGTACACACTGGCCCACTCTCCTAGGATCTGTGGACTGGTTGCCAAGCTGGGCCCCTGCTCTGCCATCAGGACATGGGGAGTTGAGCTGATCTCTGCTGGATTCTAACCTCAAAAAGTGATGACCTTCTGTCCCTCGGAGAAATGTGAGCCGGGCAGCAGTGTGGACAGGAGCCTGTGCCTGGCAGGTGAGAGTCCCTGATGCTGGCCAGCTCTTAACCTCCTGGCCCGTGGCTGCTGTTTCTCTCCCAAGATCTGCTTGTGCTGTGCATCCTTAGGGTGGCTGAGGTACACTGGCTTCCCTCCCCTTTACTGGAGTTAGGTCTGAGGCTTCTATTTCTGAAATCAAGTACTCTGATTAAGAAAGGGGGTCCTCTGAATTCCAGATCTGGGGACAAAATTGCCCCAAAGAAGGTTTTATTTTCTCAGCAAACTTTATTCTAAAAGAAGAGCTATGTTTTCATTAAAAGCAGAAAAGGAATTTTCAATAGACTGAGTTGCATGTGTTTTGGGTCATGAAATTTTAGAATTATGGTCAGGCCACAGAAATTCAGGCATTGGAAATCCAAGAACAGTGTGGAAATTGCCCTTTAAATCTTTCGGTTTTCTTTTTCTAGCTTGCTTGTGAAGACTTTCTCCAGTGTTTATATTTTTTTAGCTCCACAATCATAAGTTCCGTGGTGTGGCTTTCCACCCATTCATTCATTCATTCATTCATTCAACAAATCTTAAATGCCTACTAAGTACCTGGTACTGTATTATGTGCCATGGATTCAGAAGTAAACTGGAAATTTTATTACCTTCAGGAAACACAGCAGATGGGCTATTAAATATAGCAGCACAGAAGTGCTGGGGTTGAGGCAGTTAGCAACTGGGTCAGGGTCCTCAGAAAAGGGACATGGAGCATGGAGGGGATCTGAGGCTCTCAGCTGAAAAGAGATGGGGTAAGGTGGTCAGGAAATCTCTACTACAGGAAATGAAGCTTGAGCTGAGAATTCGTGGTGAAGAATGCCAGTCAGGTCCTCTGGGAAGCAGAGCAGTTGGAAATAGACACTTGTGCGGGATAAATGGAGGGAGTAGGAGGCGGAGTTATGGGGTTGGGGAGACTTCAGATCAGGATGTATGTCTGACCATGTAGAAAGGAGAAGGAAGGAAGGCGGGGCGGGGGGAGAGCCCCAGACAGCAGCGTGCCTCTGAAGAAGTCTTAGCCAGGCTGATGGGGGCCCAAAGCAAAGATGGCACATGAGGGAGGTCCGACGCCAGGCAGCCGGGGGTCCCTCTAGCCCCCTCCAGTGTATTAGGTCTCAGACAGGAACCAGGGATGCTGTAGAGGATCCTGAAGGTGTGGTAGGCAGCCACTTCTCCCAGAATATTCTCCACTGACGGAAGGCCTGGTCAATGGCCTCCCATGGAACCCACATTAAATGATGGTTACCTTGGTGGAAAAAGTGGAGAGAGATATTTTAGGAGAGCAGATAGCATGAGCAAATGCTTGACAGCAAGAGGGAGCAGGGCAAGGACACAGGATGCGAAGAGAAAAGTCTCTTCAGTGCACATTGTTGGGCAAACTCAATATTGCCAAGCAGAAGAATGAAACTGGACACTTATCTCACAAGCATTTACAAGAATCAACCGTAATTCCAGCACTCTGGGAGGTCTTGGCTGAAAGATTGTGAGTTTGAGCCCAGCCTGAGCAACTTAGTGCAACCCTGTCTCAAAATAAAAAATAAAAAGAGCTGGGAGTGTAGTCAGTGCAAATGCCCTGGGTTCAATGTCCAGTAATACACATGTGCATGTGCACACACATGCACATGCACAGGAAATCAACTCAAAATGAATTAAAAATGTAACTATAAGACCAGAAACCATAAAACTATTAGAAGAAAACATAGGAGAAAATCTCCACAACATTGATCTTGTCAATGATTTTTTTATATGATCCAAAAAATGCATGTACCAAAAATAGATAAATAGGATTGTACCAAACTAAAAGTTTTTTTGCACAGCAAAGGAAAAATCAAGTGAGTGAAGTGACATCCTATTAATGGGAAAATGTTTTCAAATTTTTCAACAGATAAGGGCTGCTTATATGCAAAATATATAAGGAACTCAAACAACTCACTAGGGAGAAAGCAAATCACCTGATTTTAAAAGGGACAAAGGACCTGAATACATCTCTCAAAAGATGATGTATAAATGGCCAACAGTTATTGAAAATGCTCAACACCACAAATCATCAGGGAAACACAAATTAAAACCACCATGAAATATATCACCTCATACCTGTTAGAAGGGCCATTATGAGAAAGACAAAAGCTAGCATGTGCTAGTGAGGATGTGGAAAAAGGGACCCTCACATACTGTTGGTGGGAATGTCAGTTGGTACATCCATTATGGAAAATACCATGGAGGTTTCCCAAAATATTAAAAATAGAACTGGAATCAGTGTGCCAAAGAGATAGCTGTACTCTCATGTTCATTACAGCCCTTCTCAACAATAGCCAAAATATGGAATCAGCCTAAGTGTCATTTGATACACAGATGAGAAAGAATATTATATATGCATACATATGTGTATATATATGTGCACATATATATGTATATGTCAAATGGAATATTATTTGGCCTTGAAAAGGCTTATCATTTGTGACAACTCAAAGAACATTATGCTAAGGAAAATAAACCAAAAAAGGCAAATATCACACCATCATAGGTATATGTGAAGCTAAAGAAGCTGACCTAGTAGAGGCAGGGAACAGACTGGTGCCTGGAGTAGTTGGGGTGACATTGATCAAAAGATATAAAGTTTCAGAGATGCAGAGTTAATAAACTTGGGAGACCTACTATTCCTAAATACATGGTAATCATACTTAATAATACTGTGCTATATACCTGAAGTTTGCAAAGAGAGTGGATTTAAATTGTTTCATGTGCACAAAATGATAACTATGTAAAATGATGGATACGATCACTAGCTTGACTGTAGTAATCATTTCACAATGTATACATACATTGAAGCATAATATTGTCTACCTTAAATATGTATAATTTTTATTTGTCAATCATACCACAGTAAAGCTGGAAAGAAAGACCAAAAGAGTGAGTGTGGCCAGCCAGGGAGAACTACTGTCATTCAAAGGCTCAGAGAAGGGTGTGACTTTAGTCCCAAAATAAAGAGTGTAGCTGAAAGTTTAAAAGAAAGAGAACAGCAAGGTCCAACCCCTTGGCTGATAGTTTAAAATGTCAACTCAAACGGCTGCAAAACTCATGCTTTAAGGTCTCAGTGTTCAACCTCTTCCTCAGGCAAGGGCAAACAAACTCTTATTAAATACTACGTATCAACAAGAAGGGCAGAATCACACAGTAGCTGTCATGTATTCAGTGCCTAACATGTACCCACCCTAGTACCTCATTTAACCCTCACAATAATCCCATGGAGAAGGTCCTTGTTATGGTTTGTGCTTAGATGGCCCCGCAAACCTCACGTACTTTTAGATGGGGTTTTTTCAGAGGTAGCTGAATCTAGAGTGTGTGACTGATTCACAGTGCAATGCTGGGATTAAGGGTGTTGTGATTAAGGGTGGGTGATTGCTGGATCAGCGCACTGATTGGATTGGCCCTAATTCAAGCAGTCTGGATGAGATAAAAGGGGCAGAAAGAGGCTTGTCCTTCCGTTGTTGCTTTTGCCATCTTCCATCACCATGAATGGTTACTTTTCTGCCATGTGCCCCCTGCCTTGGAGTCAGCTGATTAGGGACTGAAACCTCTCCAGACTGTGAGCTAAATAAATTTTTCCCCCTTTAACTTTGGGCATTGAGTATTTTGACTTGGCAACAAGAAAAGTAACTGAGGCAGTCCTGTTATGTCTTTATTCACCATTACAGAAATGGCGGCACAGAGAGGGGTGGTAACTTGTGCAAAGTCACGTACCTGAGATGTGGTGGGGCTCAGAGCTGAACATAGATACTGTGTAATATGAGCTGCATTTTAAATCACCAGACTCAACTTTTCTCAATCCTCAGTTCTCTACAGAGGGGTGTGAGTGAGAAATTACCCCGTAAGCATCTCCCACCCACCCCTACCAGCCTATGTAAGCCGGCTGGCTGGAAATGCCCAGGGTCCTACAGGAGTGTGAAAGGAAGTGCACAGGGGATTTTCCAGCCCCTCCCAGGCTCCACTTCTGCTCCTCATTGGCTACTATCCAATCAGGATCTCCAGGAGAATTGTTGCTATCAGTGCATGAGAGCCAGCCACAGGGGACACCTGGTGACACCTCTCAGAAGCAGGGTCCTGGGCTGTAGGAGCTTGTGGCCTTGTTCACCATAGGGTACTAGAATTCTTGGGAACAAAGTCTGCCCTGTTCCTAGGAAGCTGGGGGCACATAAAAGAAGCTGGTGCACCTGCTTTCCATCTGGAGAATCAGAGAAGTGAAGGGTGGCTGGAGTCACTTGTGGCAAGTGCAGGAGAAAGGGCACGATAGGAGGACAATACTGAATCCCAGGACTTGAAGTGGCAAGGGTGCAGGAACTTCTGAGGGGACTGGTGAGTCCTGTAGAAGGTAACTGGGTTTAAAGAGACTGCGCCCAAGATAAGGCTGGAGTTAGGGACCCGTGAGGTGCAGCACAGTGGGTGGTGGGAGCTGTGTCAC
>PVLD010027753.1:0-20330 GCA_004027595.1 Dinomys branickii
TGACTCCAGAAACTGTTTGCATGGCAAAACCACTTCCCTGGTAAAGCACCATGGTAACCATTAAGAACCTCTAAAATGACCAAACCTCAAATACAGTTAACACACAGCTGTCCACAGCTCTGCAGGTTATGGCTGTCACCAACCCTTTTGGCGCTTTCTGAACAGCTGGAGGCAACATGCCAAAGAGATCTCAGCCCACAAGGGCCCCAGGGCACGGTCAAGGCCCTTGCTCTTTAGGCTCAATGTGCATCTCAGCCTCAAGTCACTGGACTGAAGGCTGGGCTCCGCCCTTCAGTTTGTTCATCTGCTTTACACCAATATTGATGAGTTATGACATAAATATATTCAAATCAAGCCTGTGTATTTAAACCAGGAACATATTTTTTTTTCTTTCTGGGCTTATTCATTAAGAGGAAAAAGACAATTCTAGGATGCTTCCAAACTTGCAAGAATTATTTATTGAAAAACATAGATAAAATGCAACATACATGCACATGAAAATGTACAGAAAACAGGTAACTGAAGGAAATTGTTTGCCTTTTCCTGAGTACTGTTGGTTCCCCCACCATTCCAGTTGGATACTGTCATGAGGTGCTCTGTGCCTAAGGATTTACACATTCTGGTGACCTTTCTAGGACAAACTCTTGATCCTCTCACGTATGACTATTTCTCTTGTTAAATCCTAATCATTTGTAAGTACTTCTGCCTTACAAACAATGAAACTAACTGAAGGTTTAATCTTCGGAGGCCTAACCACATTCTGCTATTTTTATTGTCTTTAAAAGGCAGCTCGGCAAATCCAGGAGTAAACGCGTCTTAAATGTAGGCTAGGACAGGTCGGCATCCTGGGAGACAATCTGGTCCAGAGGAGCCTGGGATACAGCCTCCCATTGGAGTTGCAGGCACACTGATGAGGACCGGCTTCTGTAGTCTCTGTCCTCTTAGAGGGCGGGGAATGGAGCAGGAGCCAATGAGTGTTGAGGGGCGGGCTGTATAAACTGTCCAATCGAGTGTCCCGGGGACAGGGTGGGCAGTCTTTCCGGGTGCCGAAGCTCATCTTCTGATCTTTGTGCCGTGCTCCGGCTGGGTGGGCAGGCTGGTTTTAAGATTGTTCCTAACCCCAGGCTCTGTGGGAAGCCCCGCGGGACCCTGCGGCCACGCAATGGTGAGGGGTGAGGTTGTGGGACTGGCGCCCTGATGCTGGACAGGCGGGACGGGGTGAGGTGGGGCGGCGGGAACAGCAATGGCGGACCGAGCCTCCCCACTGTTCAGCAATCCGAGTTTTTCCTGGGCCCGGCTCGCCTGCAGCAGCCCTGCAGCTGGGTCTCTTGTGTGTTCCCGGTTCCCCGTCTCTCCACAGCTTTCCAAAAAGCCTAGAGCGCAGTCTTGGGCAGCTGCAGCTACAGCTTCGTGTTCCGCTGTGCGTAGAGAGTGGGAGTTGTGGGGGACTGAATCCCGTGGGGAATCTTAACTGGGGAAGCGGTGGTGTGCGGAATCCCCGGCCCCACGCACCTCTCGGAGACCCGGAGGACCTCTGTTCCCTAAATGTCTGTGATAGCAGGGTTTCAGAGCCACACCTTAGCTCCTCAGGCCCGCACGGCTTTGTGATGAGATTGAATTACATTGCCAAACTTGGGATGAGTGATGATGCCCAGAGAATGTAAAGAAAGGACGTCAGGCGTGATGGTGCACGCTTGTAAACGCAGTACTCTGGATGCTGAGGCAGGAAGTTCCCTGCGAGTTGGAGTCTACCCTGGTCTGCCTGGAGAGACCGAGGCCGTTTTGAGCTACAACTCTGAGACTGTGACCGAGTCAAACAAGTTGTTCAGTATTTCTCGCAATATGAGTGGGTGGTAGAGTGGTTGCTAAGCAAGCGTTATGGTTTGTGTTTGGGAGATGTCCCACCAAAGCCTCATGCAGTCTTGGGGCAGGCTTGTAGAGTTTGCGTTTGATGCTTGGTCCAGTGTTGGGATTACGGGTGTGAGTGCTACACCTGCCCTGAGGCGGATAGTTTGCATACAGTGTACGGGGAGGGAAAGAGGTATGCTCTGCCTTTGCCTTTTGATCTTGTTGCTTTCGCTGTTTCCTGCGGTGGTAACTGTTGTCTTCTAGCATGTGCCACTCTGCCTTGGAGCCAGCCAAGTATGTACTGAAACCTCCACAAACTATGAGCTCAATAAACCTTTGCTTCCTTGAGTTTGAGCGTCAGGTATTTTGTATCAGGAACGAGAGAAAAGTAACGAAGTTACTATCAACATCTTCATGATGTAGGTGGCACCTCTACTAACAAAGAGACCACGCTGAGAGAAATGGAGGGGCCGGTAATGTGTTAGCAAGAGCAGGAGAAAGTGTTCCTGCAGGGAGTCCTTCCAGAAGGAGCTGCTTGTTACACACACAGTGTGAGAATCCTGAACTCGGGCATCCACAGGGCTATGTGATTCTGTAGCTGTGGAAAGGGAGAGGGGTAGCACCCCAAATCATTGCTACAGACCTTGGATTGTAGATACTGCTTTATGAATTGAAATGCTGATTGGAGTGGACTTTATAAGATAGAAATATTGTAGTAGGAGTAAACTGTGAAATGTAACCTCTGTAGCCATATGAATGGTCAGGATAAAGGAGTTCTCTGTGTAGGGAGGGGCAAATGGGAAGAGAAGGAAAGTGGAGAGGAAGGGGTGGTGATGACCCATGACTACAAGAGGAAGCTCTTCTCCTGTGTCTAGGCTGTTAGTGTGACAATAAATAATGTTTGTGTGGTATGAAAGTCTGAGAATAGGTCAAATATCACAGGCACTACGGAAGGAGAAGACAGTGAAATTCACATAAATTTGCCTTCTATTATTACTGATCAGTGTTTTGGGGTTTTTTTGTTTTTTGTTTTTTTGAGACAGTATGCTTCTGTGTAGTTCAGGGTGCCCTTGAACTCACTATGTAGACCAAGTTTGCCCCCAACTGTGGCAGTCCTCCTGACCCAGCCTCCTGAGTACTGAGACTACAGGTACATGCTAGTACCATAGTCCCTCATTGTTTTAGAGGAATAAATGGAAATTAGGAAACTGTCTGACCTTGTCTATCTTAAAAACTGGTGGCTATCATCATCAAAGTGTGATAGAAAGGGATTTCTCCAATGTACAACATATTTTAGGTGTGGTTGATGTTTTTGTTATATAAAAGATGCATTCTCCATAAACTTCTAATATTTTTCAAATTTTAAGGCCAGGTTTTGCTGTGTTGCTCAGGCTACATTGAACTTTTGATCTTGTTCCTGGCTCCTGGAGTGCTGAGATGGCACAAATGTGTCACCTTGGCTGGCTGAGGTGGGGGTTCCTGAATCACCATTGTCTTCCGGGGTTATTGTGCTTGGTTAAATGAAACTTCAGTGAGGAGGGTGCTGCCCTCCTTTCATTTCAGCCCTTTTACTGGGACACTGGGCAGAATCCTATCTAAAGAAGCTTGTGTAATGCAAACAAGACCCTAAGTTCAGTCTCCAGTACTGAAGCATAAAGGAAAAAGTAATAAGTAGTCAGTGGAAAATTCACTTTGATTTTAAATTGCATGCTGTTTGCACACTAGTGTCTGTGGTACAGTAGTTGCTCAAGATCCTGACAGCAGCAGTGAGTCCTGCTCAGACAGCAACAGGACACCAACCTAAAACAACCAGTGCTTTACAGTGCATCACATTAAATAAATTATGTGAAATATTTAGTATTTTGTTATGAAATAAACTGTATTTTACATGCATTTTGTCAAATACATGTAGAATGTGAAGACTTATTCCTTCAGCACTCTGCCAAGTGCATCTGTGTGGAATATGAAACTTACTGGGTAAAACCCTGTGTTGATTGCTGTATTGATCAGTTCTCCTAAAGATCTGAACTGGGGTACATTATGACTAGTGTTTTGATTTGTCTTGGTTACTTTTCTTTCATTGCTGGGACAAAATACTACCTGACACCCAAAATTAAGGAAGGAAAGGTTTATTTAGCTTACAGTTTGTGGAAGTTTCAGTCCATATTCAGCTGGCTCTAAGGCAGAGTGGTACATGGTACAGAGCAAAAGTTCATGGCGATGAAAAACAGCAAAAAACAAGCACAAAAGTGGGGAATGGCGGCAAGCGGCCTCTTTTTCTCCCTTACATATGCAAAACTATCTATCCCAAGGCGGGGTAGCTCTTGCACACCCATAATCAATTAAACTCTAAAAGTCTGCCCCATGACTGCAATTAAACTCTAAAAGTCTGCCCCATGACTGCATTTGGGGGGACACATAGACACAAACCATAGCATATGGCTTGTGTTTTCTGGTTTCAGTTTGGTTTGGTTTGGTTTATTTACTTGTTTTAAAACTATAGAGAGGTCCTCCATGCTAGTCTTACTGTGTGGCTTGTTCCATGAGGACAAGGGGCTAGGATAGAAACTGTCAGTGATCAGACACAGCACTGAGCAGTTTGACTCCAAGACACTAAGCATGTGCAATGCTGAAGAGAAAACACTTGGGTTGCAAGTTCTATTCTTTATTTTACAGAAAAAGAAACAATAACAACATAACAAGAACAAAGACAGAAACAAAACACAAAAACAATAAACATGATACAGGATTTTAAAACAAGATGGTAGGAATTAACAGTGGTTGTTATATTACATATATTATCTTCAGCGATGTTGCTCACATTACCAGAGGTAAGACTGCAAGATTGATCAAACAATGAAAGAATAAAAAGTAATAAAAAGAAATTACAAACAATACAGAACTTCATTAAACAAGATGGTATGAATTGAACAATGGTTGTTCTGTTGCAGATTGTTGTCTTCAAATTAGTTACTCAGATTACCGGATATAAGCATGCAAAATTGGTCAAGAAAAAAAAATTGGTCATGAAAAAAAGTTTAAGCATTAACTCTTCCTTTCAATAAACCAATAGACATCAGCAGTACAATTTTCCAAGCTATCCTTATATATGCATATATATATTTTTTCCTCCTTCCCCTCATCCCAGTTGTTTCTTCCCTTTGAGCAACTTCTTTTCCTTTCACAATAACTATTGTACCTTTCGGGTTTTATTTACTCTGTCAGGTCCTTACCCTAGGGAGAAAATATGGTGTTTACACCTGCAGGTCTGATTTATTTCACTTTGTAAGTATTGTCTCTAGTTGCATCCCTTTACCTATAAAAACCTTGACTTTATCTTTCTTTGTAGCTGAGTAATACTGCATTGTATAAGAATACTGCATCTTTTTTATCCATTCCTGTGTTGATGGCCATTTGGGTTATTTCCAAGCTTTAGCTATGACAGATTGTGTTGCTGTAAACATAGGTGCACATATATCACTGTGCTATGATGTTTTCAGTTTTTCTGGAAAAATATCCGGAAGGAGAATATCTAGATTAAATGGGACCTCTAATCCTAGTTTTTTGAGGAATCCTCACACTGATTTCCACAGTGGTTTTACCAGTCTACACAGCAGTTAAAAGGGTTCCTTTTTCCCCACTGCCCCCCCCACATTTGTTGTTGGTTGATTTCTTGATGCTGACCATTCGTTTTGGGGTAAGATCGAATCTCAGTGTTGCTTCAGTTTGTACTCCTGGAATGAGTAATGATGTTGAACATTTTTCATGTATTTATTTGCCATTTGTATTTCTTCATCTGAGAAGTATGTATTCATCTCAGATCCCCAATTTTGGATTGTGTGTTGGAATTTTGGCTAATTCTTTTCAATGCTTTGTATGTTCTACATAGAAGTCCTCTGCCTAAGGGACAGTTGACTAAAACTTTTTCCCAATTCATGGGTTTTCTTTTTACTCTGTTGGTGATTTCTTTTGTCATGCAAAAATTTTTCAATAGGATGAGATCCCAGTTGTTGATTCTTTGAAGTATTTCCCATGCAGTTTGCTTTTTGTTTACGAAGTCTCTGTCTACCCATATGTCTTCAAGATTTCCACATGTTTTCTCTTCCAGTAGATTTAGTGTTTCTGTTTTAATATTTAGATCTTTGATCCATTTTGACTTTCATTTGGTGTGTGGTTATAGACATGTGTCTGGTTTCAGTCTTCTGCATGTGGAAAGCCAGTTTTCCCAGCACTGTTTATTAAAAAGGCTATCATTCTTTCAGTGAATATTTTTGGCTCCTTTGTCAAAGATAAGGTGGCTGAGTGTGTTTGTAGTTGAGTCTTCCTCTTCTAATCTGTTCCATTGATCTTTAGGTTTGTTTTTGTGCCAGTAGCATGCTGATTTTATCACAGTGGCTTTGTAGTATAATTTCAAGTCAGGCAGTTATTTGTTTTCAAGGCAGGGCTTTTGATGCCTTCTGCCTTTCCTTTGTTGCCCAGGATTGCTTTTGCTATTCTTGGACACTTTATCTGAGTCTTACATACTTTCTGTGGAGGTTCCAAAGTCCTTGTGCTGCTATGTGATAATCATAAAATTTTGATCATCTCATCATTAAGGGATTAAAAAAGGGATGTATTCATAGAATATTCTATATATTCCCATAATTATGTTTGTCTTTAATGATTAACTGTGAACTCTGTGCCTATTCCACAGATCCAGTGAGAGAACTTAACATTCAGCCATTTGAATAATTACAAAAAATCAGTTTTTAATATTGCACATTTAAACGTGCCTTTTTTTTTTTTTTTTTTTGCATTTTAGACCATATGCTATCCAAATTCTATCTGGTTTCCCTGGCAATAACTATGTATTTAGCCTGCAAAGTACTAGATTTCCCATGCGACGTTTGAAGAGTCTTGGAAGTTCTTGGATGATAACCCTCAGACTATTGCTTAATAATGTACTATTCTGTGCGTTTTCTCCTTGTTTTCATGATTTGACTGACTGTGGGGAATAACCAGAACCGTACATTATTTTTGACCATATGTCCTGTCATAAGTATTCAAATGAGTAATTTAATTGAAGGATGTGATTCAGACTCAGGAAGATTCAACATTTGAGGAGTGACATTTTTTGAACAGAAGAGAAACTTTTGAGAAGAAATACTTACGATTTATTACAGAAAGGACGACCTGGTCAGTGGAAGTGTCTGGAGAAAAAAGTTGGTTTCCAACAGGTAAACAAATCATATAAATTCTAGGTACAGGACACTGTTCAACTGCAGCCGGGAATATAGCTCAGCGGCACAGCGTCTGCCTGGCAAACACAAGGTCCTGGTTAAAAAAGAAAATTCAACTAGAATGGTGATGAAACCACCAAGGTACAGGAAAAGGAGGAGACTTCTGATTTGATTGTTGACCTGTACACTTTGTCTCATGAAAATTATGCTTAGGGTTAGGGTTCTTGTTTAGCACTGAACGACCTGGATTGAAGACCTTTGTCTCACTTAACTTTGCAGTATTGGTAAGAAGTAGGCAGATAATATGAATATGGCAGCAGGAATGTAAACTCAGTGACTTTAACCTGAGCCCCATGGTAAAAAGCAGATGGCTTTCCTTTTCAGTGTCTATTGTTTTATTGTTTTTCTTTTCTTTAAAATGAAAATAATAAGCAAATGGCACTGTAGTCCTCCTTTCTGCATTTTCTCCTGCAGAACGTACTTCCAGCACAACTCCCTTGACCTCTGTATGTGCATTGAAAACTCTGCAAGAAATGTTAAATGTGCCCAGCTGCAGAGTGGTGGACAGAGGGTATCTCATGTGGGCATGATTACAGTGGGCTCAGCTTTCTGAAATTTCATTGGTTTCCATGAGGCTCTTTCTGAAAAATGCTTGGACTAAAACCTAAAACGTTTACTGTTATCAGACTAATTTGTACATACCAAAACTATCAGAAGGGAATGTTAGAGAAAGATTCACTTAGGTAGATATTTGAGGTCAGAGAATAAAGCAAATTAATTGTATTATGTTTTTTGTTGTTTGGGCAATATGCATCTTGTGCATAGCTGAAGAGGAAAAGCATAATATTGGCTCATTATTTTGAGGATATTGGTTCAAGTTCTCCTAACTCAAAAGAAATACCATGGTAGAAAAACATGGAAAATGAAACCTGCCTACTTTTATATATATATATATACATACATATATATATATATATATATATATATATACTTTATTTTTTATTTTTTTTATTTTAAAGAGGAAAAAAGCAAAAACAAATCAACAACAGCAAAGGTCAAAAAAACAGAAACAATAAAAATGATACAAAATTCTAAAAATAAGATGATAGGAAATTAACAGTGATTGTTATATTACATATTGTTACCTTCAATGAAGTTGCCCAGATTACTAGATATGAGAATGTAGGATTGATCAAACAGTTAAACATGAACTGTTCCTTTCAATAAATCACTAGAAATAAGTGGTACAATTATCTTACCTATCGTGTGTGTGTTTGTGTATGTGTGTGTGTGTGTGTATTTGGTTTTTTTCCCCCTTTTTCCCAGCCCCATTGTTCTTTCCTTTTAAAAAAAGATAAACATTTAGCCAGGCGTGGTGGCACACACTTGTAATCCCAGCACTCAGGAGGCTGAGGCAGGAGGATTGTTGCGAGTTCGAGACCAGCCTGGGCTACAAAGTGAGCTCAAGGCCAGCCTGAACTGCATAGCAAGACCCTGTCTCAAAAAGACAAAAATAAATATAAATAAATAAATAAATAAATAAATAAACATAACAATGAAACTGAGTTTCAAAATAAGTTATTAGGAGAGGTACAATAAATAATACGTTGCATATTGTATTAGTTTTTTTTTTTTTTTGGCAGTACTGGGGATCGAACTCAGGACCCTGCGCTTGCTAGGCAGGCGCTTATTCCACTGAGCTATATCCCCAGCCCCTTGTATTAGTTATTAAGAGTAGAAGATATATGTATGCTGTCTTATCTATACAATATTAGCGCAAGACTTCCTTTTCAATGAACTAATAGATAGTAGCTGTATAACAATCTTCACTATCTTATATATACACATATTTTTTTGTCTCTTTTCCCCTTTCCATAACAGTTTGCCTTTTTTTGAACAGTTTCTTCCCAATTTGCAATGTTTATTTTACATTTCAGATCCCATTGAACTGTTCATATTTTCAGGCAAGGGAAACAATACACATATCAGTCTGATTTGTTTCACTTGTGAGTATGGATGCAACTTGAGACCATAAAAGCCTTGAGCTTATCTTTATAGCTGAGTAATACTTCATTGTACAAAAATAACACATCTTTTTTATCCATTCCTCCATTGATGGCATTTGGGTTATTTCCAATATTTATTTGTGACAAATTATGCTGCTATAAACATGGGTGCACATATAAAAGTGTGGTATAATGTTTTCTGTTTTTCTGGAAAAATACCCAGAAGGGAAAGTGCTGGTTCGAATGGGACCTCTAATCCTGGTTCTTTGAGCAATCCCCGCAATGGTTGTACCAGTCTACACTCCCGCCAGCAGTGGAGAAGGGTTCCTTTTCCCCTACAGCCCTTCCAGCATTTGTTACTCATTGATTTCCTGATGATAGCCATTGTTTGTGGAGTGAGATGGAATCTCTGTTTGCATTTCTCAAATAACCAATGCTGTTGAACACTTTTTCATATATTTATTTGCCATTCATATTTCTTCATCTCAGAAGTGTATATTCATCTCAGATGTCCAGTTTTTGATTGGATCTTTGAATTTTGGGGACCTGATTTTTAAAATTCTTTTTACGTTCTGGGTAGAAGTCCTTTGTCTGAGGGCCATTTGGCTAAAATTTTTTTCCCAATTTGTGAGTTTTCTTTTCACTCTGTTGGTGATTTCTTTCGATGTACAAAAACTTTTTAATAGGGTGAGACCCCAGTTGACTCTTTGAAGTATTTTTCATGTAGTTTGGTCTTGGGCTGCCTAATTTTGTTGGGCGCCAAACAGAGGGCAGAGAAAGTCTGAGAGGGAAGCTCCATGGAAGAGACAGGGTTCCTACAGCGATGCCTTTGTGCATGATTGAGACCCACATAGACTTGTGTGTTGCTAGTTTGATAGGCATCTCTGAAAGCATTTGGGCTGATCATTGAGGCCAATCACCTGATGACTCCAGGTGTCCTCTTCCCTGTGGTATAATGAATGCATCGAATGAGAGAAGTTTTCAACATGTGAGGAGGGGATGGTGTAGTACAGAGAGTTTGCAGTGTTAAATTCTTAGGTGTTTCTGCTTCATCACAAGGAGATGACTGGTGGTGGGACCATCTTTGCAGCACTCAGGGTTATCCATGTCATTACTCTTCATGATTTAGATTTCTTTGTGACCTTGAGTGCAGCAGGTTACCTAAGATATTGAAATATGCCTTGCCTTTCATGTTGATTTACTTGCATAATACTAGGTCAGTGAGCTATAAGATGTCTTCCTTAATTCTATTGTTAGACCTTTTGCAGTGAATACTGTATTACTTTTCATTTGCATTTTAAATTACCATTCATGACTTTTACTTTGTGTTTAATTAAGTTTTGTATGTGAAACAAGTTTCCAGTTTCTCAATGATATCTAAATACAATCAGAGGAGGAAGACATGTATTTCCTAAAACGATAATCTAAAAAAATACATATTTTCTATGTCTCTCATTAGATATTTCTCTGCTCTGGTACTTTTTTACCCCACATCTGACCTAGTAGGGCCTCTCCATGAGCCATGCTTTACAGACAGTGTGGAAATGAAACTGGGGTTTCCACAGCATGAGAACCAGTATTCCCACTCTGCTTTCTCTTTAGTGGTGATTTCCCATCTAGCATCACAACTTCTGTGTGATAAGTGCATATGAATAAAGAGTAAGTGTTGGATGAAGTGAGGATAAAATAACCATTTATGGAAAATGTCTCATTTCAACTTTTTATGAGGAGATTTGAGATATTTCATGTTGTGAGTCTTATGCTTCTTACTGACAATATGTTTGTGTTGATTTTGAAGGCAGTGACGTTTGAGGATGTGGCTGTGAGCTTTACCATGGAGGAGTGGGCTTTGTTGGATCCATCCCAGAAGAAGCTGTACAGAGATGTGATGTGGGCAAACTTCAGAAATGTGGCTGCAGTAGGTAAGGAATATATCATTTCTGATTTATGCAATCAAAGACCATTGGTTATTGCTCATGAGTGCAGTTTTATTTATTGGAATATGGAAATATTTTCATGAATCTTTGAGGTATGGTCACATTAGGGTCTAGAAGCTAATTACTTTTATGAAGTGTATAGTAACTCATTACATTTTTTCTGCACTACAGGAAGAAACTGGGGTGACTCCCAAATTGAAGATGAGTACAAACATTACAGCAAAAATCTAAGGTAATTTGCACTCACAAGATTGTTCCTCAAACGTCAGAAATATTAAGACCAAGGAAACTATATAAACATGGCTATGTTCAAAACAGATACAGAACATGCCTGTAATCTCACATCATGTACCCAACTGACACAGGAGGATTGCCAGGAGTTAGAGTCTAGTCTTTTGTACACGTTGAGTTCAAGGCCAACCAGAACTGTGTAAGACCTTATCTCAAAATTAAAAGAATTGATAGGTTAAAAAAAAATGAGGTTATTTTAAGATTTCTTTAAATGTCAGAAAATTTCTCCAAAGCAGCATACATGTTTAGTATCTAGAATCTGAGAACTGAATACTTGAAATATCTGAATAGCTGAAATGTCAGGATTATTGCCATTATTTCATGAGTGACACTATCTAATGTACAGTAATTGACAAATTATTTTCCATGCTCAAGATTATCAAATTATTATATGAAGTTGTATTTAGGTATTGCATATATATAGAGAGAGTGAGAGAGCGTCAAGTTGAGGATATGTAATTATGCTTGTACATACTTTTAAAATGAAAAATTAAACACAAACTTTTCTTATCAAAGAAATTAAGTACATAATGCTATATGTGTTTAAATGTCACATACACATTCAGAATTTGCAGCATTGGTAACATTGAGGACCTATTGAAAATCCAAATAAATACCCATGATTTTGATAGCTGTTTTAAAGCAGTCCTCAAAAGCATTGTCTATTTTTGTTCTCATACACAGTATTAGTGGACACCTTCTCATGTTTTTGGTATGTTATTGTAGTATAACATGGTAGGCACTGTATATAGAGGTTCCTCAAAAAAGTAAAAATAGAAGTTTCTATTTAGCTATACTATACTGGGTGTATTCCCCCAAAGTTAAACTAATCATATTACATTGTGTCTTGGTTACTTTTCTCTCATTGCTGAGACAAAATACCTAACACCCAAAATGAAGGAAGGAAAGGTTTATTTAGCTTACAGTTCGTGGAGGTCTCAGTCCATACTTCACTGGTTCAGAGGCAGAGTGGCACATGGCAGAGGGCAAACTGTTCATGGCAGCAGAGCGCAGCAAAAACAACCAGAGCAAAAGGGAGGAGTGGCTGCAAGCAGCCTCTTCTCTTCCCTTACATTGTAAACAGCCTACCCCCACCCAGGGGGCATGTAGCTTTCACACAATCTCCATGCCTTCCTTTTCCACAGGCTCAGGATGTATACAAAGTAAGCACTCTGGCTTCCAGTTAAACCTCCAGATTCCCCAAGTTGACACAATGTATCAACCATAACACATTGACACATGTATATCTGTTTGTAACAGTAAGTTACAAACCTAAAAACAGCCTGGATTCCCATTTACAGAGTAGTAGAGAGGACACATGGGGTAGCCCAAGCCAAATGGAGCCTACTGGGAAGCTGGGCAACTTAGTGATAGATGAACTGAGTCTCATCATAAAGATGTATATGAGAATGTACCACAGTGCTAACCCCTGGAGTCAGTCTCCAGCACTGAAAACCTTGGTGTGTACATATAATGGAATGGTGTTCAGGCATAAAGGAGAATGGAATGTTGTCATTTGTGAAGAAATGCATGGGTCTGGAACCCATACTATGTAAAATAAGATAAATGTAGAAAGTTCAATACTGCATGTTGTATTTTGTATGATAAATGGAAAGTATTAAGTGAAGTAAAGGAGAGATGATAGAAAAGAGAGAGGCAGGTATTTCGGAGAGGATGAGCAGGCTCAGTGGAAGGAGGAGGGCTAGAGTCATGGAGGAAAAGGGCATGAAAAATAATCAACACACAGCATGCGTATGCACCAGTTATTCAGAGTGAAAGTAACCAGTATGTATTGCAAACATGTCACTTCCACATTCCCAAATGAATTCTGTGTTTTCTTTGACAGAAGTGCAGAGGTAGATATATGCTGTCAATATAAATCATGGTATCAGCATGGAGAAATGGCTTTTATACCACCCAACACAAATGTGCTCATGAAACTGCTCGGTACAAAACCAGGCGAAAGCCTGGCATGTGGAAAGGCTCTGATTGGTCATTCCTCACCACCCATGCCCATCCTACATAAGACTGGATTCAAATCATATGAGCTGCATGGATGTGAACAGAAGCTGCCTAACTGTACCAGGGATGGGAAAACCTCTACAGAATTTCATTCATTGCATAAACATGCAAATACAAATCCTGAAGAAAAGCAATATGGATATAAGCAATGTGGGAAATCCTACTCTGATTGCCCTGAGGGAAGTAATGCTGAAGATAAATCTTTTCTCTATAAGCAAGGTGTGAGAGCCTTCAATGCACTTGACTACTCTCAAATCCAGGGACATAATTACAGTATGGTGAATACTTACACATCTGTACAATGTAGAAAAGGTTTGAATTCTGACCTTAATATTCAGAATCATGAAAGAGCGCACACTGGACCAAAATCCTCTGTATATATACACACTTGGAAATCCTTAAAGAGTAACACTTCATTTGGCAATCATGAAAGCACTCACATTGGAGGAAAAGCCTGTGTATGTAAGCAATGTGGGAAAGCTTTCAGGAAAATGAGTTTATGTAAGAGACATGAAAGGACTCACACTGGAGAGAAACCCTATGTATGTAAGCAATGTGGCAAAGCTTTCAGCACACAGAGTTATCATCAGATACATGAAAGGACTCACACTGGGGAGCAACCCTATGTATGTAAACAGTGTGGGAAAGCTTTCAGCAGGAAGAGTCATCACGAGAGACATGAACAAACTCATAGTGGGGAGAAACCCTATGTATGTAAACAATGTGGTAAAGCTTTTGCCACCCACACTTATTGTAAAACACATGAACGAACTCACACTGGGGTGAAACCCCACATGTGTAACCAATGTGGGAAAGCTTTTAGGAAAAAGAGTGAGTGTAAAATACATGAAAGGATTCACACTGGGGAGAAACCCTACGTATGTAAGCACTGTGGGAAAGCTTTCAGCACGCAGGGTCATCGTCAGACGCATGAAAGGACTCACACTGGGGAGAGACCATATGTATGCGAACAGTGTGGGAAAGCTTTCACCACACAAAGATTTCGTCAAATACATGAAAGGGCCCACACTGGGGAGAAACCTTATGCATGTAAGCAATGTGGGAAAGCTTTCAGCTCAATCAGCTCTTGTCGAAGACATGAAAGAACTCATAGTGGGGATAAACCCTATGTGTGTAATGAATGTGGCAAAGCTTTCAGTACACATAGTCATCGTCAGACACATGAAAGGACTCACACTGGTGAGAAACCCTATGTATGTAACCAGTGTGGGAAAGCTTTCAACACATCCGGTTATTGTCAGATACATGAAAGGACCCACACTGGGGAGAAACCCTATGTGTGTAAGCAATGTGGGAAAGCTTTTACCAAATTAAGTTACTGTCACATACATGAAAGGTCTCATACTGGGGAGAAACCATATGTGTGTAAGCAATGTGGGAAAGCTTTCACCACACACAGTTCTTATAAAATACATGAAAGGAATCACACTGGGGAGAAACCTTATGTATGTAAGCAATGTGGGAGAGCTTTCACCACACAGAGGTCTTGGCAAATACATGAAAGAACCCACACTGGGGAGAAACCCTTTGTGTGTAAGCAGTGTGGGAAAGCTTTCACCACATTAAGTTATTGTCAAGTACATGAAAAGTCCCACACTGGGGACAAATCCTATATATGTAAGCAATGTGGGAAAGCTTTTGCCACGCACAATTCTTGTAAAATACATGAAAGGACTCACACTGGGGAGAAACCATATGTATGTAAGCAATGTGGGAAAGCTTTCAGCACATTCAGTTATTGTCAAATACATGAAAAGACCCACAGTGGGGAGAGACCCTATGTATGTAAGCAGTGTGGCAAAGCATTCACCACACAAATCGTCTTTCGAAGACATGAAATGACTCATACTGGTGAGAAACCCTATGTATGTAAGCAATGTGGGAAAGCTTTTAGGAGACGGAGTCATTGTCAGAGCCATGAAAGGACTCACACTAGGGAGAAACCCTATGTATGTAAGCAGTGTGGGAAAGCTTTTACCAGACCCAATCAGTGTCAAAAACATGAAAAGACTCATTGAAGTCAAATACAGTGCACAGAATCCCTGTCTTTGTGTAGGATTTCAGAAAACCTTTCAGTACATATGTTACATACCTGAAAATATTCATGGGACAGAGAATCTGAACATGTAAAAAATGTCAGATACATTTTATTTTTCTCAGGATGTTGAAATTAAAGAATTTACATGAGAGGGAAGCCACATGTATGCAATTAGTATGTTAAAGACTTCCATTTTTCCCCTTACACTGAAAATTGTGAAAGAATTTCCAATGATTAGAAAGGGTTACTCCTTACTGTCTTACTCCTCCTCCAATCTGTGAAAATGTGCTCATTAGCCCCTATGTCTTTACATCCTCAGTTTGTCCAGTTTTCTAGTATGCAGACTGAGCAAAAAGGCAAGGGCTGCATATAGTTTTAAAATGTTACTATCCTTTTTGATATTTTGTCCACCTCTCCAAATACTATAAAGCAAAAAACATCTGTAATGATCTGTAATAGAAACATTGTGGTCATTGTGACATTTTAATTTTTTTTTCTTTTTGAGACAGGGTCTTGCTATGCAGTTCAGGCTGGCCTTGAGCTCACTTTGTAGCCCAGGCTGGCCTTGAACTCACTTTGTAGCCCAGGCTGGTCTTGAACTCACAATGATCCTCCTGCCTCAGCCTCCCAGTGCTGGGATTACAGGTGTGCGCCACCACGCCCGGCATTGTGACATTTCATTGTTTATTTACACCCTCCCTGGGGTGTAGAGTTTTGCTTATGTAAGGGAGGAAAAGGGGCTGCTGGCTGCCCCTCCTCCCCTTTGCTCCTGGGGCTTTAGCTGTCTTCCACCGCCCTGAACTGCTGCCCCCTGCCGTGTGCCACCCTGCCTTGGAGCCAGCCAAGTATGGACTGAAACCTCCACAGACTGAGCTAAATGAACCTTTCCTTCCTTCATTTTGGAGGTCAGGTATTTTGTATCAGCAATGAGAGAAAAGTAACCAAGATAGAAGTGATGTTACCTTCCAGGTATTTTGGTGTGTAGAAATGTCTCATCATATGGGTGCACCTCTTTCTCTCTACACAGTTCCTACAGACACTGTTTAACAAATGAGTTACCTTCCTGCAACTAGGTTTAAATGATGATTGGACACTAAGGGCAGAATAATATGTATACTGTGGTATGAACATTACAATATTCAGAACAAAGAAATGATCAGAGGAAATGCCAACCTGATGACTTTTATTTAATTCTTACATGTGGTACTGAAATGCATAACATAATATAAAACTACAGCACTGTACTATATGGTACAATCAATAAAATTTATAGTACCACAAAAACAAGGTGAATATCGGCACAAAAAAGACATTGAATCTCTATCAACAAGATGCACAGAACTATATCAAAAGAGGAAAACGATAGGTCATAAGTCTCAGAGGTAGGTCCTAAGTCCAAGGAGCATGCTTCAGAGTGGAAGGGGAACAACCACTATACAGTTGAGTCACTGAATGAGGAATGCCTGTATTGGACATCATATGGTCAGAATAGGTCAATGAAAAAAATTTCTTTTTCCTTAAGAACAAATGCTCTCCAATAACCTTTAAAAAACTATACAGCAGCTACCAACAACTTACCATAACAGCTGGTTCAGCCAATATCGATCCCTCACATGTCAGAAAAGAGAGGGGATGAAAATCAGAAAACTCAGGAGTTCTTAGAATGTAGCAATGATATACAAAGGTCTCATCAATAATGATTGCAAAACACATTCAATCCGGACATGGTCTTTTGCAAATCAATAAAGCATCTAGGAATATTTCCTTACATAGTTCCTTATATATTTTCTTCCTTCCTTTTTCTGGCGTCTTAACATTTTCCATGAATTCTTCAAGGTTACATTGATCACAGTTGATATTTCTGGAAGCTGAGTTGGGAATCTGCTATTTTGGTTCAATAATGAAGGCTCTTCTGCAGGTGATGGCAAGGGACCAATGAAAGTAAAACACCACTTGTGAGATACTACAACCATGAACAGGCTTCATTCTGTTAAAAACATCACCAGAAACAGCAAATATCCTTGGTAGTGAAACTGGCAGTCATGGAGCCCCTGCTCTGTCTGCCTCTGCGGTAAACACCTGGAAGGATAGAAAGACATACGAAGTGTGTAGGAAAGGAGCTGACTAGCCAGGAACGTAAGTAAAAAATTAACACATACAGTAATCATAGAGCCATGAATAACGGTGAAAATTGTTTGAATTTTTTTGTGTGCATTGAAGGTATAAATCCCTTAGAGAATATGTGCACACATAAAAATTGAGACCTTTCTATTACCAAAAAGTTTCAAGTATAAGATCACTTCGGAAGAGTTTGTTTATATCTGAGAATTTATTTAATGCCAATGTAATCAGTTTATTACCATGCAGGGGACTGGCTGGAAACAAATAGTACTTACACAAATGAGAGTTAAGAGTTAACTGAGTTTGTCAACATGAGTGAGAAATGCCAAACTAAATTGACTCAGCATTGTTCTGGATGTGGAAGATGCTCCCTAGGCAAGATTGTCTTCAGAATGATGTGGAAGGGAAATGAAGGAAGGCTGGCTTCTGTTTCTTTGGAGGCACTTCATCCTTCCCCATCACCTTGGATGCCATCTTCAGCCTTTGGGTGCAGACTCTTCAACTACCCGTACAGACTCTTCGGCCTCCTGATACAGACTCCCACAGAACACTAGAGTGGGCTGCAGGCCCTTGACTGGATTCTCAGATCTCTAGCCCGCAAACAGCCCTTTGCACACTTCCACATATGACTCTGAGTGGCCATCATAATCTCACTTTGAAAATTTTTATATGTTTGTATATCTTGCACTAAATCTGTTTCCTTAGTAAGCACAGACTGATACAGATGTTGGTACCTGGAGTGTTTCTAGAGAAAGAGGAATGTAAAGAAGTAATTCTTTAATGGCTTTGTGGTTTCCTGGATTTCCCCTCTAATTGGTTGAGCCCCAAAGAACCATGTGCTGTCCTAGTACTGTGAGATACACTGATAGTTCTTGGTGTGAACTGCTCAAATATATGATGTAGGTGCATTTGCTTGTATTAATTCACCATTTGTGAAATGTAAGGAACTTAATGACTCCATCTATGAAACTTTGGAATACTTTGGGCAGAGTGGGAAGTAGAATGATGCTGGTTGCTTGCTCTTAGCATCTCTGGACAAACTACTGAAGGAAAACAATGAAATCAAAGCACCTGTATGTAATGTGATGTTTTCCTAAGTATGAGGACAAATTAATAAAGTAAGAAGCTCACAGAGTCAAATGCCAGATTTAGGCACACATTAAAAATTTTTTAAGTTTCTAAGTGTGTCTTGAAAGAGAATCTCCTCTCCTTTGGCCACAGGACTGAGATTGCAGAAACGCAAACACAGGCCCTTATGCTCAGTTGGCTGAAACACAATGTAAGTTTAATTTTCAGCCTCCAAGGGCATGGAGATAAAGGGGATGGACTGATAGGAAAAGAATGGGATCCTGTGAATTGTGATGGAGGTGTTTCCCAGGATCCTGATGAAGTTGAAGATGTTGAGCTTCTAGAATCCAATGAGATTATTTTAGAAGAGAAAAAGATTTCCCCAGCACAGTGGTGGAGGCGTCCTCACCCTCAGCCTATTAGCCTCTCCTAGTTATGCGTGGGAAAACAATCCTGTGTTGACCACGCATGACAATGCTGACACTCCTCAGGAACCACACTTTCCACCCACTTTTTTCTCTAGGCGTATAACCAGGCACAAATCACAGAAAGCTTTTAAGGGAGAGGTCCATACTGTGGCCCACTAGGAGGTGCACTATTCTCCCAAAGAACTTCTAGAGTTTTCTCAGCCTTATAAGCAGAGGCTTGATGAGCAAGTGTAGCAATGAATTTTACCAATGGGGCACAATGGTTGCAAACACACACGCGGATCAGGCTGAGTTGGTCAATATGTACCCATTAAGCAGAGATTCTGAATTCAGTGTTGCAGCTAGAAGAGCAAAGAAAGGCACTGCTAGTTTACTCAGGTGATTTGCACAAGTAGTGATCAAAAGATGGGCCCACTGTGAATGAGTTACACATGTCTGATAGTCCATGCTTTACTGTTGATGAGGGGATCTCTAAACCACGATCCACTGCTGTAACTTTCTATGAGTACATTCATAGTTCCTGTGGTGTGACAGGCTGTGCAGAATATCCACAATAATTTTGTTACTAGAGTTCACCCAAACATCACTATAGTTAACACAATTTCAAATAAAGAGTAAAAATAGAGGAATGTGGTTAGGCCTCCCAAAGATTAAACCTTAAGGTAGCTTCATTGTTTGAAAGGGAGAGGTACTTGTAAATGATTAGGATTTGACAAAAAGAATAGCTACATGGGTCTATAGTGCTTCGAGAGGATCAAGAGTTTGTCCTAGAAAGCTCACCAGAATATGTAAATCCTTAGGCACAGAGCACCTCATGACAGTATCCAACTGGAATGGTGGGGGAACCAACAGTACTCAGGAAAAGGCAAACAATTTCCTTCAGTTACCTGTTTTCTGTACATTTTCATGTGCATATATGTTGCATTTTATCTATGTTTTTCAATAAATAATTCTTGCAAGTTTGGAAGCATCCTAGAATTGTCTTTTTCCTCTTAATGAATAAGCCCAGAAAGAAAAAAAAATATGTTCCTGGTTTAAATACACAGGCTTGATTTGAATATATTTATGTCATAACTCATCAATATTGGTGTAAAGCAGATGAACAAACTGAAGGGCGGAGCCCAGCCTTCAGTCCAGTGACTTGAGGCTGAGATGCACATTGAGCCTAAAGAGCAAGGGCCTTGACCGTGCCCTGGGGCCCTCGTGGGCTGAGATCTCTTTGGCATGTTGCCTCCAGCTGTTCAGAAAGCGCCAAAAGGGTTGGTGACAGCCATAACCTGCAGAGCTGTGGACAGCTGTGTGTTAACTGTATTTGAGGTTTGGTCATTTTA
>PVLD010027754.1:0-20324 GCA_004027595.1 Dinomys branickii
TCCTAAATTGCTCTTGTAACGTTTCCATTTGTTTCCTATTTTCTTCTAATCTTTTATCTATTTCTTCTCTATGTGTACGGAACATTTCTTCCATTATTGTTTTCAGTTCGTTTTTTGTCTGAGAGATCATTGCAGGTATGTGGCTTATTTCTGCTTTAAGCTCTTTTATGGCCTGTTGGAGTTGTTTCATTTCAGATGCAATCGTTTCATAACTTGCAGGTATGTGGCTTCCTGGTTCCCCTGTATCCTCGCATTCATAATTTGTTCTGGGTGGGGTTGAATTCTAAGACTGCGATTTGTTCCTCTGTTTTCCCATTTTTGGGTATCAGATTCAAAATGTTGAGCTATAAATTCCCCAGGCAGTTCAGCAGGCAAAGGTCTGCTGCAGAGGCTGCTCCAATGACTCCTTCTCTTTGGGAGAATGTCCCTTAAGCTTTTTGCTGAGAGATCTGCTTAAAAGGCTGCTCTGATGCTGCTTTGTGGACCGCACTATTCCCTACCCCGAGACCTGGCTGGGGCGCATAAAGAGCTCACTGCCCCAGGGACCTTGCAGGCAGGGGTCCCCTCGGGTGTTCCTCCCTGGGTGGAGCTCCTCCCCCACTCAAAAATCCCGTCGGGGCGCCCAGCCAGCTCTTCCGTCCCAGGGACAGTGTAGTCAGAAGTGCTGCTTGGATGTCCCTCGCTGGACGGAGTTTCTCCCTGACCCAAAAAAACCGGTCAGGGCACCCAATCAACTCACCCTGGGATTGTGCAGGCAGGAATGCCGCTCAGATGTATCTCCCTGGGTTGAGCTTCTTCCCAACTCAGAAATCCTGCCGCAGTGCTCACTTGTCTCACCCGTTCCAAGATCCGTGCCGGCAGGAGATCCCGGCGCTCCTCGGGGCTGCCAACTGCAGCTGCCACAGTACCCACTCTCCAGCGGAGAATGGCGCCGGCTGTGGGGGTGGGGCTCTGAGCAGGATCCCGGTCTGTTGCACAGATTAGCGCAGTCTGCCCAAGGAGCGCATTCTCCGAGTTTGCTCTGCTCTGCTGCCTCCAAAAATTCCTGGTCGCAACCACCTGCGAACCGTTCGGGTTCGGGAGATGGGAGGGTCCGTCCCGCCGCAATCTCACTCGATGGTATGCATACTCGGCTGACCCGTGTCCAGCGCGCAGCGCTGATCGCCTCGGGCACCCAGCTCTCAGAGCCCGCCCACTTCTCACTGTGGCATATCCAGCTGACCCGTTAATGCTCAGGCAGCGCAGAGCAACATGTTCAGTTGGAATTTCACAGCAGCAGACCCGGCACCCACGTGCGAAAGATCGGTCTCTGGGAGAGTTTCCCTCTGCTGCTCACCTGGTTGTCATCTTCCCAGAAGTCTCATTCATATAATTTTAAATAGTAATATTTTACTTTATAATAGTTTCAGGTATGCAGAGAAGTTGTAAAAGTTCCCTTATGCCCCTTACTCAATTTACCAGTGTTAACTATTCTATTACTGTGGTGCATTTTGTCACAGCTGAGATACCAGCATTAATATGTAGCTATTAACTGAATTCCATACTTTGTTGAGATTTTACTAGTTTTCCTCTCAAATTCATTTTCTGTTCCAGTATCCCATCCAGGAGAGTACATTACATCTAGTCATGTCTCCTTGCTTTGTTTCTTCTTACCTATGAAATTTTTTTCAGATTTCCTCTTGGTTTTGAAGATCTTAAGTGGACTAAGGAGTGGTAGTTGGGTATTTTGTGGAATATCTGTCCTTTTGGGCATGTCTGATTTTCTCATGGTTAGACTGAGGTCACTGGTTTTTCAAAGAAAGATCAGAGAAGTGAAATGATGTTCTCACCACACTATATCAAAGGTATGTGCTGTGTATTTGACTTCTCAAGGTGGTGCTAAAATCTTGGTCTTGGGCTGAAGGAACGTGGGCCAGGCTTACCCACTGTAATGCTGCTTTCTTCTCAGTCTCCCCAATATGCAAAGTCATGGTGCATCTCTGTCAGGAGCTACCTGTGTAAAGTGTTTGGAACCATTTCTTTATTGAGTAACCTATATCAGAATGGATTCATCATTTATTTTCTTTGTCCTCAGGGTTTTTTTTTTTTTAGTGCTGTGGATTAAACTCAGGGACTCTCACATGCTAGTTAAGCCCTCAGCTATTAGGCTACACCCCCAGCCTCTTCAGAAACTTTTTAAAGACTGGGTAGGATAACATTTTGAGGTAGTGAGTGAGGCTGTTTTGAATCCAAAATTGTGTTCTTGAAACCTTTACAAGCATCAATAGTCATTAAAGTCAGGTTTTCAAAGGAAAATGCAGGCTTTTAATAAATATTTTCTGTCTTTGTGATGATGAGGTATATCCAAAAGCTTGGCTGTGAACATCAAGGACTAAAGACTTTAGATAACTCTAAACACAGTGTGAGGGAAGATGGTAGGAATATGTAAAAACACTTTCTCTATCCAAAGAAGATAAAGATTAACAAGAATGTGGGTGGAAGATGATGCAATGAGCTAAGACTGGAGCTTATTTGCAGGGTGACTGCCTAAAGGACTCTGTGTCTAGATAGCTCAACAGCCCCCACAAGCAGGGGGTGTTAAGTCTGAGGTAAATCCTCTAAGATACACATCCATAGAGAGAGAGACCCACACTCATAAGCAAACAATGCCACTGTACAGTCATCAGAATAAAAAGAAAGTGGTGGTATGAAAATGAAGACCTAAAACACTTCTGGAACTCCAATATGACTTAGAAAAGAACCAGGACTAACCTGCAGACAAGACTGTACAGAGGAATACTTGACCTTGGTGACTGCAGAGCAAATCACCATGGAGATGCTTTTCACAGATGCAGAGGAGGGTGCAGGAATCAAAGATCACAAAGGATGCGCATCTCAGCAGAAGCCACCTTACCTGAGAGTCAACGACATGGACCAGATTCTGTTCCCTGATCCTAGGATGCAGAAGTCTCTGAAGCATATACCACTTCTGGGGAGATAGGAAGGAGGAATTCAGAGAGCTGACTGAGTTTAAACTTTAAAATAGCCAAATTTAAAAGCTATTGTGATGGCATCTCATTAGCAGAGGCTACACCAATTCTTTGTTCTGGAGCAAAATGGGGATTCAAAAGCGAAAATAGTGTAATTGTTACAGAAAAATAAAATTAGAGTTAAACCTCAAACTGCAAGTAACTTATTCTGCAAGTGTTCCACAAGATGAGCAAACATTTCTAATAATAACTTTTAAATTGATAAATAAGTGATGTCTTGCAATACAACTAGTATGTAGAACATCACATGAGCCAATGGGGTTCTTCTCTCTCTCTCTCTCTCTCTCTCTCTCTCTCTCCCTCTCTCGCCTATGGGATTATGGCTGATCATCTCTCAACAACAACAGGTTACAGAGGAGACATGAAAAAAGTAAAAGAATCCTTCACCACATGAGATTAGCCAACAGAGAGCAGTGATTCCATTTTCACTGCCGTGAAAGTCATCTTACACAATAACTCTCTTCTCTCTTGTCTCCCTCACACCAGCTATAAAAGTTTTCAAAGGTAAATGCAGGTTAATTTGGTTGTTTTTTTTCACATTTTGTATTTTTTATTAGTTTTTATTATAGTGTTGTAATCATTTTATGTGAATATTTTTGGGTTGTGGAGCAAATCATCTGAGTTTTCATTATTTCTTTTGAGGAAATTTGTTCTGATGTATAAGTGCTTTGGATTATAAGCATGTATCTGGAATGAATTATTCTTGCAAACCAAGGTTTTCTGTATATTTTTCATATATCTATATCTATATAACAAAAAGTATGCTCACTAGAACTAATTTATAAATTTTTCTGATAATAAAAACATAGCAATATATGCACATGACAGAAAATTTATATGACTTTAGAAAAATATAAGAAATAAAATGAAGTCAACCATTAATCAATTCGTGACATTGTTCCAAGATGAGTTCTGAATGAAGTAACATCAGGACAAGTATTTAGTAATGGACAACACATAGTAGGTGCACAATAAAAGAGTCTGGAGGATTTCCCACAATCCTTGTTGGTTAGGCAAGGGTTCAGACTGATTCGCTGGCTGAGTTACTCTGGCAGGTTTGCAGGTCAGATCAAGTTATGCCACAATAACTGAGCATGCCACTGTCCTGGACTACTCCATGGTCATTTCCAGAGACTCTGATAATGGGCCACTTGAGCAATATGGATTGCAATATGGATCTCAATATCATCAGCTCTGTGAATGAGAATAACGTACTGGGACTTAGCCATTGTTTGGCATTAAATCATGGGAGGAGGTTGCTCCTGATTCTTTCTCCCCACCCAGCTGTGTCATATAAGCTGCTGTTCCTTTAACCACAGGTTGTCCAGAGAAACGAAAACTCTCTCCCAGGAGATTATGATCTTCCCAACTGTACACCAGAGACTCGGGGCCATAACAGCATAGATACTACCACTAGAAGAGAAGGAAAGAGCTGATTTTCTGGCAAATACAGAGCTGAGTCCTTGTGAAAAAGGTAAGGTTTTTCCAGATCAATGATGCCATTTTCTGTTAAGGTAGATGCATATGGCAACACAAAGGTGACTGGACAACAGCAAGGAGAGGGAGATACTGTCCTGTCATACCTGTATTACTATAGACCTAACCCCGGTAATTGTGCCTCTGACAGGAAAATGGACTGCTCTCTCACTTTAAGGTTGGTAGAAATGTAGCAAAAGTATGGGGCAGTATTTCCTTGCATTAGCTGTAGAGATAGCAAAGGTGGGCTGAAATTTCAGCAGCTTGCTTAAGTACATGGCCTTTGGTAAACTGCTTGCCTCTTAGTGCCTTTATTACCTTGTGTGTAAAATAACATAAGTTCATAGGGCTGTTGAGTGATTTAAAATGAGCTATTACAGGGAAGTCTTTCAAATGAGTGCCTACCCATTGCTCAAAATTCTTTTTCATTGTTTTCGTTCAACACACTGGAATTACTAGGATTTTAGAAATTACTCCAACTCTCATTTTACATATATCTCTGGAGATGTTTTCTAAACACGTTTAAACAAAAATTTCTACAATGATAATGTTTTCAGTTAAAACAGTTAGTTGCCTTCGGATCTGGTGTTGGAATCACACTAACTTCTCACAGAATCTCGAGTCAGAAAATGGCAGATTCTCGGACTTTTGTAATCTCCTGAAAGGTCTACCTGTCCCAAAGCCGTTGTGAAGTCAGAGGCAAACCAGACAGACCAGAAAAGAGGAGATGCTTTTGGTGAAAATTTTTTGAAGTATAATTTTTAAAAACTTACTTTGTAATATATTAGTTTGTATTTTATTACTAGTGATTACATTTGTGTATACAATACCTACTTCATTTTGCTTATGCATGAAATGTAATTCAGATGAAAGCTATTTGCAATATGTAGTTTTAGATTTGTTTTGGCATGTTAATCTGGTGATTTTATTAAGATGTGGAAAATTTGTCTCTGGAAATGGGAGGAATGAAAACAATTTATGACAAATCATTATTAATTTGGAAGGGTTTGCTTTAAATCCTGTCTACAATATTCTCTGCACTATTGTTCTTAGGAAGCAAGAGCATTCCAGGTACCCCATGTTGTGGAAGTCTTCAGTTCATTGTGAAATGGAGGCAGGAAAGTTGAAATGACGGAAGTGAAGGCTAGTACGCCTTAGATTGAGTGGAGCTGAAATCAGCCCTAAGGTCATAATGCATAGTGATAGGGCATTGAAACAAAATGTTAGTGGCTACAGTAGCTTTTCTACCTTTTTGGTATGTCAAGTAGGCAAAGCCTTCCTCCACAAATAGGTTTGATTTTTGATATGCAGCATTTATTGAGTTCTAGTGATGTACGAGGCACCGAACAAAGGTTTTCACTGAAACATCACAACTAGCCAATGGGGAAGGTAACATCATTACTCTCATCGCACAGGTGAAAATGAAAGTCAGAGAGGCTAGGCAACTTGGCCCAGTCATTCAGAGAAACAACTAAGGATACAATTGCGTGTGTATTGTAGGAGAGAGAGGAGGGTCTCACTTCGCTAAATCATGAGCATGACCGATTCTGCTTGTCCTTTTCCTTTCTTCTTTACTTGCAATACCTCTGACTTCCAGAAAAATTTCCAGGTGAAGCACAATTTCTCTTTCCACCTTGACATATCAGAGCTTCACATCAACAGTACTGGCAGACAAGGCTTTTGTGGGCTACAGTAGACTGCATTTGTACCAAATGGACTTGTCAAAACGTCATTCTGAGCAGCAAACAGGGCTTGGCAACAACAAAGAGAGGATGGTACATCTTGTAGCCTTTGTTCTGTTGTTTATTTGTTACCATCATCCTGGTGACCCAGACACAATTTGCATCTGCAGATTTTTCCACTCCATCCACACAAATTAACTACAGTACCCAGGACTAAAGTGTAAAAGCATGAAGGGACAAGGATAGCTGAGATAAGTGTATTGCTGACATCTACTGGTTTATTGAAAGGGACAGTTAAGACTTAATATTTTTCTCTTGAACAGTTTTGCATGCTTATATCTGGTAGTCAGAACAACTAATTTGAAGACAACAATATGCAATATAACAGCCATTGCTGAATTCCTACCATGTTGTTTAATGAAGCTTTGTATCATTTCTAATGTTTTTTATTACTTGTTATTGTCTTTAATTGTTTGATCGACGTTTCATTCTTACATCTGGTAATCTGAGCAACTTTGTTGACTATAACAATATGTAACATAACCACATGGTTAATTCCTATCATCTTGTTTTGAAATCCTATATTGTTCTTATTGTTTTTCTCTTCATTGTTATTATTTTGTTATTGATTTTTTTTCTCCCTTTAAAATAAAAGTTTTAGGGCTGGGGATATAGCTCAGTGGAATAAGCACTTGCCTAGCAAGCGCAGGGTCCTGAGTTCGATCCCCAGTACCGCAAAAAAAATAAAAATAAAAAAATAAACAGGCATGAAAAAAAAATAAACAGGTACAAAATAAAAGTTTTAAAAGGGTGAGGGTATTTACAATCTACAAGAAAACTTTATTGAAGAAGGCAGCACAAAGGAGACTGAATAGCAGAGAAGTTAAGTAGTCAAGCTCTGAAGACAGGCCTCAGAGGTTCAAAGCTTGACTCACCCACCACAAACTGGATGACCTTGGGCAACTTCCTTATGAGTACTTGAGCCTCCCGTGTCTTCATCTGTAAAATGAAACTGATGGTAGTACCCATCTCACAAGCTTGTCATGATTGTTGATTGATATTAGGAATGTAAAGTGTTGGCTTCTGGAAAGAACTTCATGAGCACTGGATTTTCTTATTGGCTAGGAATCATGTTTAGTGCTAAGAATTTAATACCCATATCACCTAGGTAGATTGAGAGATAAGGCACATATATAAAAATGAGAACTAGCAATACAAGGTAGAACACTCTTGTGTGAATAGTACATATGCAAGTCATGGAAATTTCATGGAAGAAGTGATGATGCAATTAGAAAAAAAATTACATTACAGATAGAAGTCCAGAAAATGCAGATGACTTTACCAATGTCACAAAGCTAGTTTTGAAAGAGTTAAAAGTAAACTCCAGATCTCCTGATTTATACTGTATGAAACTGAGCCACAAGAGTACTAATAAAAATTATCTTAAGATAGCAGAGTTAACCTTTGAAGACACCTTTTATAAGCTATGCATTTTAACCATATCATCTCATTAAATCCTCACAATAATCCTAGGAGGGAGGTATTATATTTTTGCAATTTTATAGGTAAGAACATTGAGGTAGAGGAAAATACATAATTTGCCCTATGTTCTGCATTCAGGATTAAGGTGAATGTTTCTAGTCTATTTTAATAGATATTTGGAGGAGAGAGGAGCGCAGGGTAGCCAGAATCAAGAGGAATGACAAGCTCAACCTCAGTGATGGAAATTGACATTCATGAAAATTGAATGGGCTGCTTTAACTGGAAGAGAAAATTCGAGCAGAGGAGTTAGCAGATATGATCAGAAAAGGGTAGAGGCAAATGGAAGGAGCTCTTGAATGCCAACCCCGGCAGTATGCACTCTGTGCATAGTTTTGCTGGGGTGAAGGTAAAGACAGAAGATGGGAACTTGACAATCCTATCAAGTAGGTTTTTTTTAAAATGAATATACTAATCTGCTCATAGAGAGAATGAAGAGGGACAGTTCATTAGCAGGGAGAGCAGTCCATGGCTAACAGCAATAGCAACGGGATAGGGTGTTTTTCAGGAGTTCCTCAACTCACCAGGGACACACAACCATGAAGCCATTTCCCAATCTCCATCTGACACTCTCCACCCACCCTTCCCCACAGGCTCTGGTACTCACATGTCCCTACCAGGAGACCAAGTCCTCTGAGAACCATGAAGAGTTTTTTTCAGCTGTTTAGATTCATCTGGTTCACCAAGCCACCCATCCGGTCCTTTCACAGAGATCACCAGTTTTGGACAGCTATGACTCCTGCCGACTTTGAAGCCATAAATCGCTGTGACAGGCCACTGCCTAAGAACTTTAACTTTGCTGGAGATGTGCTGGACCAGTGGTCCCAAAAGGAGAAGGTATGAAACAATGGGATTCCTTTAGATTCCTTCTGTGCTCTGGGGTCCACTTGTCAAATTCCGTTAAAATCTTTCACCCATCCTGCTTTCCATTTGCCCTCCTCTCTCCCAGAGATCTTAGTGGGAGATGCACATAGCTTTCTTTAGCATCTCCAAAGTCCTTTTCCTCCCCTAAACTATCTGTACTGTGGTTACTCCCAGAATTATGATCCTTTCCTTCTTTTCTCTCTGTGTTCCAGGCAACACTTTGGGTTCAGATGCTCACAGACTTATCCCAAAATGTAGCAATTTCACTTTGGTTTCATGAATATTGTTATTATTGGAACAATTACATAAGAATCAAAAACTGAGATGAGGAAAGCAAGCATGCCATACAGAATGCTTGCAGTGCAACCTGAGAAAAAGGTTAATGCTTACTGCCTCCGCCCAGACCAGACACTGAGCTAAGCACTTCACCTGTCAGTGCTTATCAAAATGTTCTGAAGGGCCCATGGGTCAAAAGATAGTATTAGGTACTACACTAAATTAATCTTTCTGAAGAAGAGGAGGAAAGTCTTACCTGAAAGTCATTGTGCTTTTAATACCTAACATTTGCCAAATTCTCTTTCAAACAGAGAGATTCAACTTCTGTTCATAATTTTTAGATAAAACAGAAGGGTATAGTTTCACTTTTACTATATACATTTCTGTAACCTGTTTTTAATAAGCGGTACTGATTTTCCAATCATAGTGCTGATTAAATTCATTTTCCTTCTTAAGTAAATGTATGTAAGTGAGTTGATGTAAAGACAAAGTAAAGAAAATAGCACGGGGTAGACAGATCTGCTAGAAACAGTGATATTCAGAATAAAGATTGGGAAATATTCACCTATATTACTTCATCAAATCCCTATAACCACTTTTGCTGGGGGTTTACATAAGGAATTTAACCTCATAGAAATTAAGCTACTTATCTAAGGTCACATACTTCCAAAAAAATATGAATCAAACACTTATCTTTTGAGGCTTACATCCGTAGGGAAGGGACACATCTGTAATATTGCACCATAGAGTATAATGGAGGCACCTGGACTATGAGCACAGTGTTGAAGGAATAAAGAGAAGTCAGTGGGAAAAAGAAGAGGCTAAAAAAGACAAAGTAGAATGTAAACTGGGCTTTGAAGTGTTTTCCAATCAAGAAGAAGCATTCCAGGTAGTGGGAAGGAAAGGAATGTTTTCCAGGTAATACATAAATGAAGAGGTGACTCACTTTATGGAATGACAGGTGAGAAGTTTCCTCCAGCAATCAATTGATGCTCCCTCCCACCTTGCTCCTCATAATCCATGAAACCCACGGTTCAGCCCTAGAGTACAAACAGACATTAATGGGTTCCTGAGCAAACTCAGTACTCGCATTATGGTCATTTGGGTGGAAGAAAATCTAACTTAAACAAGAAAGAAATTTATTAGAGAAACATGAAGACCTTGCAAAGTTGGTGTAGAAGCTGGAGAATGAATCTCAGTGAGGACAGGAAGGACGAGGGTGGCTCCCTGGGGTTGCGTAAGTACCAAGTCCCCAGTAGACAAGTTTTGCCTCAAACTATTTTAATCTTCTCATTCCCTTCAGGAAACTCAAAGGCTGACTGGCCCAACCGTGGCCACATGCCCACCCCCACTCTGAGCAGGGCAGGCACCAGATAGGACTGTGCTCAGTTTGTGAGACAAATGACTTAGGAGGAAAGGGTTATTTTGGCTCAGTTTCAGATGGTTCAGTCCTTGTCATTTGTCTCTCTTGCTTTGGGCCTGTGGCAGCACTGTACATCACGGCAGGAGCACATGTTGGATGTGTGTTCACTTTGGGGCAGCCAGGAAGCAAAAGGAGCAAGAGAGAGGAAGGGGGCGTGGTCCCAACAGCCCCTTGAAAAGTAAACCCCCAAAGCTAACTTCCTTCCTCTAGTCCCCATGTTCTGAAGATTCTAAAGGCCTTCAACACATGGGCCTTTGGGGGATACTTCCAAACCATAATGCCTTCTCTTCTCTTTCTCACTTGTCCCTGGCCAGACCGGAGAGAGGCCAGCCAACCCGGCCCTGTGGTGGGTAAATGGCAAAGGGGATGAAGTGAAATGGAGTTTCAGAGAACTGAGCTCTTTGTCCCAAAAGGCCGCCAACATGTTCACCAAGTCCTGTGGCTTACAAAGAGGAGATCGAGTGGTTGTGATTCTACCCCGAATCCCCGAATGGTGGCTCATCAATGTGGCTTGCATGCGAACAGGTTAGTGCTAACACTTAACATTTGTAAATCATGCAGAAACAAAGAGACCAAATCTCAAGCACTCATTGAAATGTTAGCTTTTAAAATGAGCTGTACTTCATAAGTGAATAAATCAGAGGTTCATGTGCGGGCAGCATATTGTATCACTGGTGTAGGAATCTGAAGATGGGAATGTGGATGGGGGATGTGGAGAGAATCTGCTCAAGGATAGGGAGCAGGTGGGGTGAGGGGAGGAGGAAAGTGAAGAAAGGGACAGATATGTATCTATGTGTGTATATGCAGGATGGCTAATCTGGAGCCAATGTTGACCTGTGTCGCTTTATGGTAAGGAACAGTTCATGATTATTTGATCAAGATTGTATGTCTATATGTGATTTCAGAAACATGCACTTTGAAGTTGTCAATGTGTGGTGTAGTAACCATTGGTGATTCCCTGTTGCTTTGTCTGTAATTCAATTCTGATTGTACTGCTTTTGTGCTACTTTGTGTCTTTTTGTTAATGTTTTCCTTTTTTGTTGTTGTTTTTTTGTTTGTTTTCCTTGTTTTTTATACTTTTTTTTATTTTAGAAACATAAAAGTACAAAAACATATTGACAAACAGACACCCATTATCATAGAAAATAGTACAATCACAACTAATCTATAGACAAGGTGATATGGTCTCAACAGTAGTTGTTGCTTTATCCATTGATATCTTCGAATTGTAGATGTACGGACCCATATTCAGACATGCAAATTTAGTCACACACTTCGAAGATATCAATATGTAAAGCAGCAACAAGCGGTGTTTTTTTCTGTTGTTGTTGTTGTTGATGTTGTTGCTGTTGTTGATGTATGCCTGTTTTCTTTCTTGTCTTTGGATTTTTGGTTTTTGTGGGTTTTTTGTTTGTTTGTTTGTTTGTTTGTTTTTCTGTTGTTGAGAGAATTAACTGTTTTTTATACTTTTAAAAATTAATAAATAAATAAACGAGCTGTACTTACAAGGAAAGAAAAAAGAGTTGAAATGAAGAGCTATCATAATGCAATAATATTACTATCTCAAGAACTCAGTATTATTGTGATGATCACTTAATAGGAGGGGAAACAAAAAAGAGAGGTTATTTGCCAAAAGCCAAAGAGCTAGGAAGCTACACAATTAGGACTGAACACAAAGCTTCATAAAAGCAAATATGAGTGCAAATACTTCCTTGCAGCACTCTTGGAGGCTGAGACAAGTGGATCCCAGGTTAGAGTCCAGCCTGAGCAACTTAGCAACTTAAAGCCAGTCTCAAGATTTTATAAATGTAAGAAGGGTTAAGGATGTGAAGGCCCTGGTTTCAATCCCCAGTAAAATAAAAAAATTAATGTATTAATTATACATTTTCTCCCAAAATAACGATATAAGGTACGCTAAAAACAAATATTTCCTTAAGGGCAGGAATCAGCACACCAGAGCCTGTGAGGTTTTGTAGATAGAGTTTTGATGGAATATAGCCATGCTAATTCTTTTACGTATTAGCTATGGTTTCTTTTGTTCTACAGCAGTAAAAAATGCTGAGTCCAAGATTGACTGTATGACCCACAATACTCACTGTCTTGTTCTTTACCATAAAAGGTTTCCCAATCTCTGTTCTAAAACACAAATTATTATAAATCAATAAAAATACCAAAGGATAGGTTACTATAGAGAACACAAAGATGCTTGTTGGACTGGGGATGTAGCTCAGCAGCACAGTGCCTGCCCAGCAAGCACACGGTCATGAATTCAGTTTCTGGTACCAAAAAGGAAAATGCTTGTATCACTAATAATATTAAAAAATTGAACAAAAATATAAATAAAAATGATTGAATAAATTATAAGTTAAAATGTAACTTTAGTTAAGGTGTGGTTTTCTTTTTGAATCAAGGTTTCACTATGTAGTTCAGGCTGGCCTTGAACTCATTATGTACCCCAGGCTGGCCTTAAACTTGCAGTGATCCTCCTGCCTCAGCCTCCAAGTGTTGGGTTTACAGGCATGTACCACCATGCCTGGGAATGTGTTTATTGTTCATCGAAACTCTTGTACCCCAACTTGATGGTACTTAAGGATAATTTATAATAAGGATGATATAAATATAATGACTTCATAATAGTATTAATAAATGTTCTTAATGCTAATAGTATAATAAAAGCAACAATATATAAAATTCCTACATTAAGTATAAAGAGAATTTGCAAATATGAAACGAATTATATGCTGGGACAAGATTAAAGGTGTCTTATTTGTCATAAAACATATTTAATATGCTTAATATAACATGCAAATTAGTAATTGCCAATGAAAAACACACAAACTAATGCTCAAAATACTCAAGTAAAGGAAGCAGCTGAGTATTCTTTTTTCTCAGAATTATTAAATCTTCTGCATGAATATTAGGATTACATGTATTATACAACATGGCAAAGTAGTTTGTTTGTTATGTAAACTGTATGTAGCAAAACCAAAGATATTTTCTATCTGGAAAATATTTACTCTATGAAATCCACTATCTTGAGGATAGATCACCCCACCCCGCAAGGTCGTGGTCTATCTGTTGAATGCATTTCGTATCACAAATTCACCAATGGGACTAATTATTTGTGAGTCATTAAGAACAAGTGGCTCATAAGAGAAGTAATCTTATATTTTTACATCAAGTGAACATTCTGAGATCCTCCAGGGCAGTGGTGGTGAACCTATGGCGCAGGTACCACAGTGAGCAATTTGTATCATTGAAAGCTCTAAAAGGTTCACCACCACTGCTCTAGGGTGTTTTCTTATTCAACTTCTCCATCTTCACATATTTATTCATTTTTTCAAGAGGGGATGACATCTAAGAGCTTTTAAAATATATTCAATTAAATAATCTTCCTAGGAATTCAACTCCATATCTTGGTATTTAGCTAACTTCAGGGAACTCACCAAGAAATAAGTAGTCTGGAATAAAGCACACAAGTCTTGGGGTCTGGGAAATGTACCTCTGAGTCCTAGATCTATTACTTACTGGCTTTGCAACCTTGGGTGAAGTTGTCATACACTAGAATTAATGTTAAGTGAGGAGATAACCAGGCATATAGCAGGCCCCCAATAAATGATAGTGCCTAGCCAGGCATGGTGTATACACCTGTAAGCACAGCACTCTGGGGGCAGAGATGCAGGAGAATTACAAATTCAAGCCTAGCCTGGACAACTAACTTAACAAGATTATGTCTCAAAATAAAATAAAAATTAAAAAGGGGTGGGGAATGCAAAGGCACTGATTTAATCCCCAGGTTCACACAGACTCAAGTAGGTAATGGTTATATGTAATATTTTAAATGCCACTTTCTGTTGATTCGGTTGCGAAAGTGCAAACTACCTTCTCTGTCTTACATCTCTTTCTGCCATATATGTTCTTCTCATACCTTGTACTTGGAAGTCATTGAGTGTTTAGGATGAAGTGAGGAAGGGGGATAAATTGAGCATTGTCATAGTAGTCTCGGTAAACCCCAATGATAACGCCAGACCACTGAGGTCCAGAGATCTGCGGGCTGGGTGTTTCACTCACCAGCCATGAACATATCTCATGCCCCATCAAATGGCAACAAAGGTATGGATCTACTGGGATTTCTTAAAACAGCAGCTGCCAGACATCTGTACAGCCTGTATAGTCCATCAATACAGATAGGGTGTATAGATCATAAATAAAAATGTCTAGGAGACAAATCTTCTTTATCTGGCTACAGGTCTTTATATTGTTCTACTGTACTAATAAAGTATGTATATTATAAAACACATATAAAAGGAGATAAAAATATAAAAAGAATTCCAGTATCTTGATAATTTTTAAAAACTGTATTATTCTCTTTTCTCATTTCCGATGGACTGTCTTACAAAATTCACTTTGGATACTAGTGTTTCAGAGGATTGAATGAGATAATGTTCATGAAACATGTAATATAAGATGACAAGTGCTATTTAAGTATTACATAATAATAATTCAACCATTCCATTACAATGTTACATAATAATAGCCCACTATTATAATGCCTCCCAAATGCTAGAGACTGTCACGATCCCCATTTGACAGATAAGGGAAGCACAGAGAGATCAGAGTCAGAAAGCTGGTATACCAGAAGGCTAGGATCACAGCCAAGGTCTGTCAGACGCCAAAGCCAGTGATCAAGGTCCTGGGGGATGTCCCCAGGGACCAAGGCAGGTGTCGCTGAAGGTGATATTCTGAAGCTTCTTCTCCCCAGACACACAACCCAGTTTCCCACAGTCCACAGAGTCATCACACCTAATGCACAATAGTTCTGCTCAGCTCAAGACCCTCTATCCTTCCCAGGGCTTGTCTTCATTCCGGGAACAATCCAGCTGACAGCGAAAGACATCCTCTACCGGCTGCAAGCGTCCAAGGCCAAGTGCATCGTGGTCAGTGAGGAGGTGGCACCAGCGGTGGAGTCTGTCGTATCTGAGTGTCCCGACCTGAAGAACAAGGTCCTGGTGTCTCCACACAGCTGGAAGGGTTGGCTCAGCTTTCAGGAGCTATTTCAGTGAGTGTTTTCCCCAGCTAATCTGCAGCACCAAAAAAAAATCACAGCTGAATCTCAGAGTCTCTTTGCCTTCAAAGACTGAGCAACACTGTGAGCTGACCTGGGCTTCTTCCCAGAAAAGAGTTACCTAATAAAATGATTCATAGCCCAAGGAAGGGATCTACTCCACCCTCATTTTTCTTTTTTTTTCTAAGCCCCATGATGAGTATCCTGCAGAACTTGACTCTTGTCTAACCCCTGAACTTCCTCTACCACCACTGTCCCTTGTATTCTTCAAATATGCCCTACCCTAGGGCCTTTGCACCTGCCGTTTCTTCTGTCTGGAATGTTCTTCTCTAGTTCTCTCCACAATTGTCTCTTTCCTACCTGATTTCACTTCAAATATTTTACCCTATCTCAGGCTTTCCCTGACCAAGCCTAAGCAAAGTAGAACCATGAGCTATTCTATTACATCATCTATTTATTTTCTTATACAATTTGTCGGTATCTAAATTATCAGGTCCATTCTCAATAAAGTTTTACTGGAATTGATCCATACCCATTTGTTTACAGATTGTTTATGGTTGCTTTTATGCTTAACAGCAACCAAAAGTAGTTGCAACAGAAACAGTATTGTCCACAAGGTTTAAAATATTTGTTTCTGACCCTTACAGAAAAGATTTTCCAACTCTGGTCCAAAGTATATGTGCTAAAAAAGCCGAGATTTTGTTTATCTGGTTGATCACTTTATCCTCACTACTTAGCAACACATTACCGATGCTTAATAAATAGTGAATGAATGTATGAACAAAACAGATCATTTAACCCCAGTTTTCTTCATATGTAAAATGGGGGTATATATCCCATATCTATCTCAAATGTTGCTTTAAGGATAATGTAAGCTAAATGAGAAACAAGCTCAGTGAGAAAATGCTTCTGAGCTGTAAAAAAGTGAGTAGAATGTTAATTAATGGTATTAGACTCTAGAGGTATTGAATAGATTCTGTTTTTAAAAATTCCCCCAGAGCAGTTTACAGAAAGAGAAGACATGTAAACCCTGCTGGGTAGTAGGGCAGTCTCCTTTGTTGGAATGAAATTTTAGCCTACCAATTAATATAAACCAAATCCTGGAGGCCAATCTCAAAATTCTCTCCCAAGGGCCTGTATCAGTAAACCCTGTTTGTGTCTTTTATAAACTGTGTAATCTTAGATGAGTCAAATGCCATTTATCAAAGTCTACATCTTATCCACATGGTGGGAATAATGGTAGCATATAGCCAGTGGGGCTGTGGAAGAACCGAGTGTGACAAAGCTTGTGGGTTGCTTAGCGTAGCACCTAGCACAAAGGACAATGTGCCTCCACACACACTGTAGTAATTTTCACTGCTTTTGTTATTCTCAAACTAAACAATGTTGTGCTTCCTGACGTAGTCATACCCAGACAATTCAAACATCCATCCATCTCCATCATTAAAGTGTGTGTGTGTGTGTGTGTGTGTGTGTGTGTGTGTGTGTGTGTTACTAGAGTCAGCCCCAGGGCTTCACATATGTTAGGCAAGCATGCCACCACTGGACTACATCTCTAGCCCTTTTTATTTTTTTATTTTTTTATTTTGAGACAGGGTCCCACTAAGTTGCCCAGGCTGGCCTCAAACTTCCTTTCCTCCTGTCTCAGCCTCTCAAGTAGCTGGAATTACTAGTGTGTACCACGGCACTCAACTAGTAAAATACTTTTAATACACTCACCTAACACATGTATTTATTTATTTTAAAATTATATACCTGTATTTTTGGGTATTATACAAATACCAAAGGTAGTTTCAAAGGGCGAGTCAAAATGCATATAATTTGAAGCTATCTTCCCCCAATGCAAGTTGCCTTGCACATTGTGAGCAGGAAGTACCCCCCACTGCAGACAGCCCTGTCCTGAACAACTCTGCAACATTCTGTGGAGTCTCCAAGAAAGCTTAAAGTGCCAAACATTCACAAAAGAAAAATGACCTCGAACTCACATGGATTTCACATTGAAAACTGTACATGTAGGTGTGTTTCTCAAGATGGAGGGAATCCTCACTTCAAACAAGTAACTTTTGAGGGTCATAACTCCAAAAAGGTCATGTGACATTTCTCTAAAAACTAAGGTAGGGGTCCCACAGTCAATACACAGTTTTTCAGAAGACCACAATGAACAGTGATGCAGTATAATTTTATGCTATTAGAGTCCATTCAAGGAGTTTGAGTACAGTTAATTGCTCAGTGATGGATAACTGATGTAGCTAAGAAGCTTTTTTCTTTGAGACAGGGTCTTGCTTTATAGTTTAGGCACTGGTCTTGAACTCACTATGGAGCCCAAGCTGGCCTCAAACTCATGGCAATCTTCCTGCTTCAGCCTCCTGAGTGCTGGAATAACAGGTGTGCATCACCAAGACCAGCTCTAGTAAGAAATTTTGAGGCTTGAGCCAGGCGTGGTGGCATGTGCCTAGAACACCAGCACTCAGGAGGCTGAGCTGGGTGGGTCATGGGAAATACAAGGCCAGCCTGAACTACCTAGTGAAATTCTGCTCAAAAAACAGCAACAAAAATCTTTTTCTTTTGAGACTCGTGTGTATTTTTAATTTCCCTGATTTCACGATACACTCAGGGGTTTATTTTAAGGTTTTAAGAAGAGATGTGTCAAGATCAGGTTTGGATATTAAATATATTTCTGCAGAAGCTGTACAGGAATGAATTTGAAGAAGATCAGATGAGTCAGAGAGACCACTTTAGAGACTAATCTACAGGAGTGGCGATGGTTGTCTCAATCTGAGCTCCAGTGAATGCGGTGAACCAAAGAACAAGCAGGACTTGGAGACTGAATGGACTTGGAGGATGGAGGAAGCAGGAGGCAAGGATGACCTTCTGCTTTCTCACCTGGGGGACAGAGGTACTGACAGCTAAAGGGCCAGTAGAAGAGGTTAAAATATGAGTTGAGAACTAGACATGTTGACATCAAGGGGTTCGTGGACATCCAAACACCCAAACACCTAGAAAGTGGCATGCTGGCTTCTCAGGCGTAAAACAGTAAAGACACAAAGCTGGAAGCCATCAGCACAGAGGAGCTCTAAAGGTCTGGGAAGACACAACTCAGAACTCAGGTGTCAGAGGGAACAGAGGCAAATCAGATGACGGAATCAGTGCTTGAGAATCTCTGTCACTTACAAGTTGCAGCGACTCTTAGCAAAAAACAATAAGCAAATAAAAGCCTGTGTTAAAGGTTTCCATACTAAATTGAGAAGTATTGAAATATAAGAGTTCTGCCCAATCCAGGACATTGGAAACTATGAAGGAATATCCCTCTCTAGATTCCCCAAAATAATAATTTTACTCTCAACTTGTACTAAAAAAAATCAATACACACGAGTTTTTTTTGGGGGGGGGTTACCAAGAAAAATCACTTTAGTAGCTCATAAACTACTTTTTTATAATGCAGAGTATGTTTATAGTATTATAGTATTATTATAGTATATTTAATTTCCAATGGGGAAATTAAAAATATATGAGCCTCAAAAATTCTTAACTATTACATCAGTTATCGATCACTGAGTAAACTTAGTGATGTAAAAATAAACACACAATAATTTATTTATTCATGATTCTGTGGGTCAGAAATTTGCACAGGACTTAACAGAGGAATAGCTTTCTGCTCACATCAGCCTGGATGGGGCAGAGTATCCAAGTCAGGCATGATACTGACTATGAGCCAAAGTACAACCTGTACATGGCCTCTCACTCCATCAGGACAGTCACAACACCTTTACATGGAAGTAGTGTTCCCCCTAGTACTGGAGAAAATGTAAAGCCTCTTAAGAACTGCAGGGAGAAGTCCCAGAATTTCTGCCACACTATCTACATGAAAGTAAGTCCTAAATCTAGCCCAGATTTGAGGAGAGAAGACATCGGCTCCATGGAACAGCATATTTTCTCAGGGACAGAAAGAACTGGAAGAGTTACCTGGGTAGACAAACATACAAAGATTATTATCAGTTAGAATGTTTTGGGCTTTAGTAATCCAAGCAAAAGTGATCTAGTCAATTTTATTATCTCACAAATAAATGCAGAGGCAGGATGAACTGAGGGTTGGTTAATGTAGAATTCATCATGAACCCCAATTTATTCATCTTTTATCATGGCATCCTTGATATTACCCCAACATGGCAAGGACCGTTCCAAACATCCTGCACTGGTACAATATTCAAAGGCCACAATATAGGATAGAGCGAATAGGAGAAAGTGGCATCCCCTCTGCAGTACTCTTTTTAGAACAGGGAAATATTTCCCATTTATACCCCACATCTCATTAACCGTAACTTCCTCAAGCCATTATTAGTAAGAGAGGAAATGACCATGATCTGTTTAGGTTAATCAAACTTTACTCCCAAGATGCTAGACAGAGACAGTCTCCCCTGCAGCATGTGACCATCCGGTACCTAAACCAAACGGAAGTTTTAGCAGTGCAGGAAACAGATAGAATAGCTACTTAATAAGCAATTACCTGTTTCTGTCAGACTTGTCCAAGATTCTGAATAAAAGTAACCAAACGTTTGATTCAAATATAAAAAAGATCTTCCCCTAAGTAACTAAAAACTGGAATATTACTATCAATTTATAAATATTCAATGCTGATTGTGAAAAATGGATAGATTTAAAAAATCACTTGGGAAAACATGTAAATATAGTTTCTGTTATTAAAATCTAAAATTATCTTGGCTATACATTTGTCCTATCAGTTCAGCTCTATCGACTGTCTTCAAGAGAATACAAATAGCATGGCCAAAGAAATATAAGGGTTACATGTTTACAGCAGCACAATTTGTAATAGCTAAAATGTGGAAGCAACCCAAATGTCCATCCACAGAGGACTGGATTAAAAAAATGTGGGGGCTGGGGATATAGCTCAGTGGAATAAGCGCTTGCCTAGAAAGCGCAGGGTCCTGAGTTCGATCCCCAGTACTGCAAAA